>CABPRJ010000492.1:687122-916783 GCA_902439185.1 Cinara cedri
TTTTTTTTTTTTTTTTTTTTTTTTTTTGTTTTTTTTTTTTTGATAATATAATATTATTAGTGTTTTTACGAGATCACGCAGTCGTTTGAAGCCACCTGTTTTTAAGATTCATTTTAAAATTCGATATTGGCAAAAAACGAAAACCTGGTATTATTATTGTTTAAGGCGTCGTCATCATCATCGTCGTCCAAGAAGAACACGTTGGCGTCGTTGTCGAGCTCGCGACTGATGGAGTCGTCTTCGTCGTCCACGTCGTCGTCCACATCATCACAGCGAATGCATCGTCAGATATCCGAGATGACGTCCACGTCGTCGGCCGAGCTGCAAAATTCGCAGTTGCTGCAGCAGCGTTTACAGTTAGATAATGTGGTCGCAGCTGACGTCGGAGCGGACGTCCCCGACCTACACATGCACCGGCGCCCATCGGCGGACATCGGCGGCGGTGGCGGTGACCCGCTCGTCACGTTTCCTGAGTCACCGCCCGTGCTGGTGTCCAACGTGTCGCCGCTCCAACACGCGTCGGCGGCCCGCCCGAAACCCATGCGGATGAACGCGGCTACAGCTGCGGATGGCCAACAAGCGTACGCGGCCACCGAGCGACGGGTGTCCACGTCGTCCAAGTTGGTCAAAGAGGCGTACGAGTCGTCGTCGTCTAACAGTAGTAGCTGCAGCAGTACTGTGTCGGACGCGCAGGACATGTTCAATCACGGAGCCACCGACGTTCGGAAATTGCACGCGGCCAACGCAATTCGGGCCAGGCTGTCTGGCACGATTGCGGATCACAGCACCGAAAAGACTTTGAACAGACTTCAGGTATGTATGGTATACCTAAGGCAATATTGTATTATACCGCAGTATGATATAGATGCTAGTTTTTCGAATTAGCGAACGTTCAAATACGATATCAAAATATACAGTGAGATGAAATACAATTTGAGTTGAAGATGAAGCGGAATGTTTTATTTCAGAAAATTTAAAATCCAAGTTGAATCTTTATCTAAAAAAGATCTGTCGGCGCATACGAGTATAGCATATAAATATGTATTACATTCGAATATCCATCGGCGTAGTTGATAGTGTAGCTTTTATTTTAATCCCATCGTTTTTTTTTTTTTTTTGGCCTGCGATTTCCGACGCAATTGATGTATCGTCAGTTCAATTGAGATGCCGGGCCGAGGAAATTTTTTTAAGGAGGATTTCTGTGTTCAAATGAAGTTTATTGGACAATGAGTAGAGTAAAGTTGTATATATTGCAGTGGGTACAATTTAAAATAAATATTATTTGATTAAGCTATCATAGATTTCGTGACAAAATATTAAATTTTATATTTAAAATACTCTCATTGGCGGTGGAATGGTTAACCAGGAAAAAACAAAAGTCAAGGGAATGTTGTAATTTATTTGTTCGTGGGGATTTTTGATAGGGAGGAGGGAGTGGATACGTTGTGGTCTGTGGATATTCACTAAAAAAATGTCCCGTTCGGTTCTCAATAGTGATTCGTCTGTGCGCCACTGATTGAGATAGAGTTCATGCGTATTTTTCTTATAAATAGGATTTATGGCCGTTGTCTAGTAACTTTTTCGACGTAATGTTTTATAATATTTCGTCTAAAAGCGTGATCTGACTCGTAGCTTAGCAAACAAGAATGAACAAGAGAATAAAAAATTATTATCATTTTGTTATATTCACACGATTTATTGGCAGCGTATACTATAGTAAATTATAATATTTTTTTATTAGTCGCGCAAATTTATATTAGCTGGATCGACATCACCTCGGAGAGAAGACGCGTGGGTGAGAGACCGGTTATACCTGTGTTTTATTTCAATATTACATACAGAGTGATTATTTTAATAACACTAACCGGGAGAATATTGAAGTTACTAAGATTTCGAGTAAATTTGATTATGGGTTGTGAGTAGTGTTTAAAGCAAAACTAATTTTGCAAAATCAAAAAGTATTTTTTAATTCTTCGTTGTATACGAAAAGCCTTGGCCAGATATTTGATTTTTGAAATAAGTATGTTTTGCTTTTGTAGCCTACTTATATTATACAGAAATGTTAAATTAATTTTATGTTTTTGTAAAAAAACCCTTGAAATCTTTTTTTATATTGTAAAATAAAATTTAGATTCGAACAGTAGATCAATAATAGATCAATAATCATTCTATACACTAGATTGTTTAAAATGCATCTCCATAATTATTTTCGCACAGTCTACTGTTTCTGGTGTAACAAAAACGAAATAATGATTCCCTCCGTACGAAACGGTTTTCGATTTTTATTATATTTTATTGCAGTTGTCTGGCTATACTTTAATTAAACTAATTTGTCTCGGAATAAAATGATAATTATTATTATTGCAAGGCATTTCTCACGCCTACACGTGAAAATCATCACCGGGTCGAGGAGTTTTTTTTTTATTTTTTTTTTTTTTAGCGGTCCGGACGCATTATTGCACTGTCCATCGCGTGTATATTAGTATATTATTGTAATATGACCTCGGCAGGTCGTAAAAAAAACCACGGCGCACCCCGATAAAACTAGCTCCAATCTGTGTAAAAAAAAAAAAAAGGAGTAAAAAATAAATACTCAAAAGAATCATTCGTTTTTTAACGATCTCTCCGCGGGGAACCTATGTAGGTACTTATATTATATAGTTAATCAGTCGGAAACAAATTTTAAAAAGAAAAAAAATCACCAGAATGTTTTTAATAATAAATTGCACCACAATAAGAAAATTTGAATGTATAAGTATTAGGTATTCTGTGAAAATGTCAAGTATATACGATTATTTTTGACCGAATTATAACAAAAACAAAATTGAATAAAACCCTTCGTAATAACGGTTAGGTTAGGTTTTCCCAAGTGTTTTTCTAATCATCAGGATAACTGCGAGGAAATTCAAAAGTTATGTCTGAAACATTTGAAACTCCAAATTCGTTCCTATTAACGCTGCCTAGCCTGGCCAGGTGAAAAGACAGCCCGGATCAATTGGGTATTTTGATTTGAATAATATTTGTATTTGTTAATTCGGCTGTCGAAGGTACGGCGTGAATAAAAACGCACGAAACCGCAAACCACAATACCAACCAAAGTCGTTCTTGATCATCGACGGAAATTTTAACTTTATCAAGACACCGAAACGAGTATATTAATATTATGGAAGCGTTTGGTGAGAAAAAAACGTAGGTACCTATAGACACACATTATACTCGTATTGGCCGATAGGGATCTTCGAAATATTCTGCATATTTATCAAGCGTCACCGAATAAAATATTTAAAAATGAAGGACTGACATTCTTGATGGGTGCATCGCTGTTTTAGGTGAAAAGTAGAAAAGGTAGGATACATACAGTTATCTAATTTATATCTGTAAGCAATGATAAACTATTGCTAACGAAAAACGATTCTAAGTGAAATTATCGGTTATACATAATTTGAAATGATATAATTATTACGATTTTCTCTAATGTCTGAACTTATTTCGCAATCAATAAAAATTACTACATTTTTTTAAGTACGATTTATGATAAACCCGCTTAAAAAAAAAAAAAATCACAATTTACCGATGTTTGCTAAATTAAGAAGTGGCATAAAGTGAATTAGTTTTAACCGGCGGCGTGGCGGTGACTCAAATATATTTACTAGAAATATGTAGAATGTGTAAAATTCAATGTCGCAAACGAGTAAATATTAGAATATAGTCGTTTTAATTTTTTTTTTTTTAGTTTATCGACAATTATTAAGAAACACTCACTGTAAACATTATAGCTTATATAAAAAAAAAATCGGTAGGTAACAATATTTTAATTACGCGGTGTTCGATAATGGTTTTTTTTTTCTTACGGCCGAAATCATGACTGCGATATCGATTTTTCAATATTTACAATAATATTATTTACAACGACGATTGACATTGTATTAATTGTACGTTTTGGGGACAGATATGTGTGTAAACAAAAACGATTAGACCGTTCACGTTATCGTGACGGTATATTTTGTGTGTTCTACTCATCGCGATTTCTCAGAACTTATTAACTTATTTCGGAATTATTATTTTTCGACAATTTAAGAAGAAATAAGCAGCTTCGAAATATTACGTTGTCGTGATTCTTTTGGCCACTCTTATTTTCGGGGGTTGGCGTTGACATTTTTATTTCCGTCGGCTCGTCAACTGGCGGACCGGACAGGTTAGGACCGGCAGAAAGTAGTGGATCATCATTTGTGTGGCGTCGCGGCACGCAAGGTTTTAATTGTACAGTATTATTGTTAGTAATTATTTTTACGAATTACTGTCGTTCGAGCGAAGTTTCAGCTGTGACAGGCGCCGACACAAACCGATAATAACTTATAGTTAGTTTACGCTAGGTTAATTATAATAACAATAATATTAATAATGTAAACAGTGACTTTTTCACATGCAGAGCCGTTAACGATAATCGATGGATGGGTTTTATTGAACTAACTCCAAATACCGAATTTATCGACTTTTTATCGTCAGGTTTTACCCATCATTTTTCTCTTTTATACTGCACCGTATATCTATTTTGTTATAATACTGTGGTAATAATCACCTAAAAATTGTTGGTTGAAATTTTAAAATTTTGCGAAAAACATAGGTACACAGTTTTTTTTTTTTTAAAAAAACAATTTGTAAATAACTCAAATTTTATTGGTCGAGTTAAAAGTATTTATAAACAGAAATAACTAAGTTTTCTTTTTTTTTTTGTTAATTAAAATTCAAAATTATCAAAAAAATTAACTTACCTATTACTTATTCATTTGTGGATTTTCAACATTTTTCTAAGAACGATCTTATCGTATGTATTTTAAAGGTATTCTTTTTTAAACGACATTTTATTAAAATTATATCGGTGTCTAAGGGAGGAGTCTTAAGACTCTCTGAATCCCCCCTCCAAATCTGAGATTGAACTTATTGACTTTTAAATTGTTAATTAGTACCTGCCCAGCTTTGGCTTTTATGCCAACACTAACCCAAGAGGGCTGTTATCATTTCACCGACTGATCGGCCTGATCAATCAGCACTGACTCTTAATTATACTCACCGTATTTTTTATTTATTAATTCAGCCCGTCATCCCTCCGTATATATTTTATAGTAAGTCAATTAAATTGTGTCTGTGTATGGCTCAAGAAGTTTTTTTTTTCAGAATTTAAAAAATAAGTAGCTTGTTACATTATCAGTATTTGTTATTACCCTTATTTTTAATGGTGAAACGACTTCCTACTTTTGATTTTCAAACAGCTACCCATAGTAACAAATGTTTATATAATATATATACATAATATGAAGTGTTAACTTAAATATACATTTTAATATTTGCATTTTATAATTAGAACTAAAAGCCAGACAAAAATGTAGTAATTGTGTCATACATTTTAAAACAGATTATGATTTTTTTATGTTCTTTCTTCTTTGTTACATTATATTCATGACTTTATGTTGAGTTTTTTTTTAAAAAAATATCACCTTTTTGATTTAAGTTCTGTTTTTGACTCGAGTACAGTTCGATCTTTTAATGAATGCAAAAAGTACAATCCGACTATATCCCCATACCTACTATATTAGTCGGATGATGTCTATCATAATTTTTGCGTTAACGAAATTTTCAAAACAAATATATGTCATCATCACAATTTGCGCTATTGAATGCAAAAAAAAAAAGAATCATAAATTAGTCCGGAAGTAGTTTATTATACGGAAATGTTGGAAGTAGTTAATTTTATTATTTAATCATGCCACGTGGGCACGTCATAGAATACTTCATACGGTTCGTCTAATAATTTCATTATAATATAATATAGCGGGTGGATTCAATTATCACCACAATGAACCAGTGATTATCTATTAGTAATACTATTAAATATATCTAACACTTTATGAAATAATTATCCGTGTCTGTCTATCTTATATGCGATATACCTCTCATACGATTGTGAATTTTAAAATGCAGTTTCCATTAAATGATTAGTTAAGCTCTATAGGAGGTCACCATTGTTTTTTAAATCCAATCGGCGGAAAAAAACGTCGACAGACTATTTATCGTATTTATCTCGAGTTTTTTTTTTAAATTTTGACTATAATAGCTGAATTCCAGGACTCCTTAACAAACATTTACAATTTAAGTTTATTTTACTATCGATTCGATCGAGTTGATTATTATTTCAATTAACTCGTGCCCGCAATTGTGAAGATCTGACATTTTCACAGAATATTTAAATTGGCCTTTTTTAGACGTGGTCAAATTTTTGAGACATTTGGAGGGTTTTGTTTGATAAAACTGAACAGAAATGCTTGAAAATTTAATACGAGATTCATTGTAAGTTGGACTTAATAGTAAAAAAAATGTAGGTATCAGTCTGTTTTATGTGAGTTTTAAGATTAATTTTTGACGAAAATCGTAAACATTTTAAATTACGGCATTTCGAAACATGTAAAACCAAACTTCGTTCAAAAAAAAAAAAAAAATAACTTGTACATGTATAAGAAATTGTATTTTTTATCCCGATACGATCGATCAACTGACTCCTACACTCGCGGTATCCGCGTAAAAACTAATTCTTCGTTTCAAGGTGACGGCGAAAACACAATAATAATAATATTATTCACGAGCGACGCGTCGATAATATTTTATTCGCGGTCGTAAAATTTCACGCGACACAACTATACTCTATATAATTTATATGAAAAATATTTACGTGTTCAGAATACATTAATAAAAAAGATATAATAATAAAAAACGATTATTGTTTCCGACTTTATTTATCATCACGCGTGCCAGGGAGAAAATTATTGCTATCTCGCGTGTCTTTCGAATTTTCACTGTAAACACCGTTTTGTGCTTACCTATAATATTATTTGCTATCCTTTTGTGTTAAAAAAAAGGTATTTTATTTTATTATTTACCCGCGATATCTCCACTTTCGTAAATTTTCGGCGTATTTTTTAATTTTTTTTTTATACCAATTGAAAACAACGAAATTCGAAATTTAAAAAATGACTGATGCCGTTGTTTTCACAAGGAAGTTGGATAGTAGGATATATTCTTATATTAATCATACACCATTACTAACGAAAAACGATTTCGAACAGAGAATATTAATAGTCGTATTTTTTCCATTGTTGTCAAAACAACACAGAAATCAACAAAAATTATAATAACAAACTTCCAGTTTTTCTTATTTGTTAAAGAACCTACAAGAAGAAAAAATACTTCCTAAATTCGCAAGTTAGACCACAAATTCTACAAGGAAGTTTCTAAAAAGTGTTTGATTGTTGAAGCAAGATTTTTGGTTGAATAGTTATTTATACAGACAAAAATGAAACAACATTATAGTAAAATCAATATATTATCCTCGCTTCGCTCAGAATCTATAACAAATAAATGAAAAAAATAATCGTTTTTTCCGTAATGCGGAGTGTTTCATTGCGATTTTCGAATACAAACAAAAACCAAGTACCAAAAAAATAAAAATAAAAATCATCGAAAATAATATTTTTTGTCATCGTAAAAATATTACGCTCACTTTTATCGTCAGCCAGCTGCAGCAGGCGAGGAGTCCGAAAATAACTGTTCGAATTCAAGTGTAGTTTTGCTACGTTGCTTTATTTTTCTGTTCCACGTGCTAGGATACAATGCTAGGTTTTTGATGACGTGCGTACAAATATAAGAACTAAATTCTTGTTATTTGTTTTGATTACATATTATTATTATTATTACGAGTATAAGTACGTCGAAAAAAAAAATAGTGTTTATCTTTTGCGTATTTCGATTCGGTCATATTTCGATACTATATAGAACTTCTGGGTGGATTTTAAAACACGAGTATTTCGTTAATAATTTTATTCGAAATTAAAAATAGAAATCGTCGAGATAAGACAGCTTCCTTTTCTCTAACAAGACCAGCAGTGTAATATTATACCGAAATAGACTACGTTTTAGGGCATTTATATATTCCGGTCAACCACGGTAATGTTTATTGGCACTACGACTGGACACTGATAAGAATTGTCCTAGGCCGCAGTAAACGCATATCAGTCAAATCGAACGAATCGTGGCGTATATAGGTAGTCCCTTTACAGAGTTCGGGTGATATTGTGATAAGGAAAAATTTCACTGGAGAGTAGAGGGTGGCGAGGGATCGAAAAGCGCGTCTACGTAAAATTAAAAAAAAAAACCGCATATGCACGCGAATACAATTCGGAAAACGTCACGATGACGGTTTTCGAACGTTCGTCACACGACGATGACGTTTATCGATAGACACCGATGGCTTCTTCGGCGGATCGGAAGCCGGATGTGTCGGATATAATAAAACAATATAACTAATATAGGTACTTAATATGTATATTGTACAAGGAGATAAAAATTACGTATCGAAATTCGAGTGGCCGAGAGCGTAATATCGAATATTTTTCTCACGTTATCTATACGCGGCGATTCCGCGTATACCGTCTGTTTGTGCCGTAATTGTTTTTTTTTTTTTTTTACTCCATATGCTAATTTTTATTAGTCATTGCTTTTTAAGTATAACACGCCGTGTAATATCTTGCCACGCAATAATATTATCATCGTAATAATAGTAAACGGCGACGATAGATAACGTGAGATTATCGACTTATCGCCAACTCAGCTGATATGACCGGATCATAGTGATTTATTGGTAAGTATTTAAAGGTTACGGTCGGAGTCGCAGACCGTCGTCGTTGTCGTCGTTTCAACGGTTTTGCGGTGTTTTCCGAGGCGTGTGCTCGCGCGTGGTTTTTTTCTTACCGGCGAACCGGAACCAACAAAAAATAAAAAATAAAATGTTTGTCGATACGCTGATGTTGTTCAATAATCGCAACGATAACAATGACTGTGATCAGTTTTTACCAACGAATTCAAATGTCGTCGTCGAAACCATTTTCGTACATTACCTCGTAATAAATCATCGAAGCGACCGTCCAGTGAGTAATAAAATATTGAATTTTAACTTTCCAGTGCGATTATCGTTAGGTTTATTAATACAGGGTTTTGCTGTAATAGTTTTTTTTATTGCCGTAATTCGAGGTTTCAGAAATCTGTGGTTTAATTAATAAAACCGGATTTCGGATTTAGGAACTATAGATTTAGCGTTCTTTTAAATTTCTAATAAAACAAATATTTTAGTTTTTATAGGCGTGAAAATATTAATACTATATAATAGAATTATTATTTATGTGTACAATGCAATTAGAAATATAATCATTTAATAAATAGAAAAATCCAAAAAAAGTCCGAATTATTGTGAGTCCAAAATCTAATATTTCTAATAATTTTAATTGGGTTGGTTAGGCTGTTTAGTGTTGAATTATTAGTCAATTATTAATTTGTCAGAGAAATAGATTTGTAACTCTGGCGGTATACGTTTTAAGATTTTCTGCAAATCTATTCACGAACAAACGCAATTTCCGCTTTCGTATTATGCGTTTTATTGTTTCAAAACATTTGTTTTAACGTATTTCAATAACAAAAGAAAATAGCCGGAAGTATTTTACACCATGGATAAGCAACTGTAGTAGATGTAAAATTCGAAAAGTATAAGATATAGGGTAGTATAATTTAAATATTGAAAGCAAGATAAATCAATGAAATCATAATTTTAAAAAAACCGATTTTGAGTGTAGTACAGTCAAAAAAATCAAAAAAAAAACAAAAAAGGATGATAAAAGGATTATTGAAAATGTTGATAAACTGTTTTAAATCAAATATCATTCACCGGATTTTCCGTATCTTTTAAAGTAATTGCGTGAAAAAATCATAAAATTTTAACTGACTCATAAAGTGTTTTCCGAGAAGGAAAAATACATAATCTTAGTTATTTCGTTTCGCTCTTGTGAAATGTATCAAATTCCGCGACTTTTTTGTACCGCTCGAACCGAATTTATGGTAAACGCGCTACGCGATGTAAAAGCTTTCTGTCTGAACGTCCCGTGGTTATTTATTATATTTAGTATCTCGAAATCGATACTACACATACAAATCGTTTTCTGTCTTTTCTTTTTTATTTATTATTTAACGTCGTCGGTCGGTCAGTGGCGCCTAAGTCGAGCAACTAAACGTACAGCACGACGTGGTTTTTTATTGCCCTCGGTGCGAGTACACTCTACGGGGCACTGGCGACGGGTCACGCACACGCCTTTTGGCCCCGTCGTTATAGTCACGTAAAATTTAAACACGAAATACAAAATAATAATCGTAAAAAAAAAAAAAACGGCATACGCGTCGAGAAATCGTTCTCATTCGGTCGTCGATTTTCCGGCTTCGCGGTCGTCATAACTGTACCGGCATTTTTTCTTTTTTGTCGTTACGGTTTCATCTCATTATATAAGTAATATTGAAGCACTCCTCTACATATTAAATTGATCATAACTTTGGACACTTTTGTGAACCGTTTTGCCGATGGCCAGCTGAAGATATTATGCACCGAGTGGGCATTTTGAGACTTGCGGGCGGCGGAAACGGTGGTGGTGGCACGTCCAAAACGGCCGATAAAATGAGTAGTACGTTCAAAGGGTCCAAGGTAATAAAATAACTTTTAAAATATTAATAAACGCGTTTAATAAGAGAAAAAAACTTAGCCCGAAGTATACATATAGTATTCATAAATCTGTCGGTTGCAGTTTTATTTTTACAAAATACGACCGATTTCGATTTTGATAAATTGTCATCAGGGTATTACAATACGATAACAAAGTCAAACAAAAATTAAATACGCTTACTAAATATTCAAAAACGAAATGAGAAATACGCGTAGGAAGTATTCCGAATGTTATTATAATAAGAAACAACTTCTACGATTACACCGATCTATATAACATAGTACATCTGTACGAGGTTTGGCTATTAAATAACGAGACTACGCGCGCAGAGAGCGTCTCAAAAAGGTCAGGGGAAAATCGAATACAGCGCTGGTTAGCTGGAAGTGTCTATTATGCCAGTACAAAATTGGGTTCTTGTTGATGCATTAGCATTTTTTCTGTAGCGTTTAGAAACGAACATATTTTTTTCTCTTGCCGAAAACCACGCGTGACGAAATACATGAGCAACGGATAAACGTAAAATTTTCTCGTTAAACTAAAAAAAACTCCAACTGAGTGCTATAAGTTGTTAAATGAGACCTATAATGAGGATTTCCTATCTCGGGCGCGTGTTTTTGAGTGGCATAAATTATTTTCTGAAGGTCGAGAGTGCACCGGAATCCAATTCAGTCGTAATCCAAATTCAAAACCATGCTGATCGTTTTCTTCGATATCAACGGCATCGTGATGACTGAATGGGTTCCAGAGGGTCAAACTGTGAACNAGGATAACGCACCTGCCCATAACGCGCTGTCTGTGAAGCGTTATTTGGCCGCTTAAGGCACTCCAGTACTCGAACACGCGTTTTACTCACCCGACTTGGCACCCTGTGACTTTTACTTGTTTCCGAAGATAAAGTCTGCCTTAAAAGGAATCCGGTTTGAGTCGATGGAAGATGTGAAACAAAAATCGGCGGAACTCCTGAATGGTCTTACGAAAACAGACTTCCAGCACTGCCTCGAGCAATGGAAGAAACTAATGAAACGATGTGTGAAGAGGGGAGGAGAGTATATTGAAGGGGAACATTTGGTTGTGGAATAATTTTTAAAATAAAACAATTTTTCATAAGCAGTCTCGTTGTTTAATAGCCAGACCTCGTATTCTTAGTAAATCGGCATTTTAGAATTTTTCTTATTAAAATAATCATCTTTACGCCGTCGTATTCGTCATACCAATAATTTAATACCTAATCAATTTAAAACGGTTCGATGCACTGGTTTAAACATTGTTTTGGGGTTTGCAATATTTTAACTTTTAGAAAAAAATCATAACGGATTAACTTATGAATAAATTAATCATTTTCAAGTTTTCTACAAAATGACTATTTATTTCACTATCGCAGTAGTAATATTTTTAGGTTTTGTTTTAAATTTAATTATTACCTTTACCTCTTCTTATAAATTAATAATTCACTCGTAAACGGGAAATAATAATTTCAAACTGTTTTAATAGAGTGGGTAATCAATCCAATTTTTTTTTTAAAATAACACAATATACCTTGTTATGTTATGTGCTGCACAAAAAAATAAAAGTGTAGTAGAGGTCAGGGTATTTAACCCTTATATATTTAGAGAAAAAATGTCCAAGGAAAAATTGCACAAATTAAAAATGTGATGATAATAATTATATTGCCTTGTGGTTTTTAATTTTAATGATTTTTTTTTTTTTGATATTTTAGTTTTTGAATTTAGATACCTTTTCTTCCGACCATTTTTCACACCGGCCATTTTCATTTTAGATATTTTTCACACCATACGGTTTTCCTATAGATTTAATATATTTAATATATTTTATAGTCATGATAGTGTAAATTTGCGTGTTACTACGTACATTTTATGAGAGAAAAAATGAATAACCATCGACTGCACAGAGACGAATCCGCATTAAGAATACAAAGAATTCTACATCACTTTTGTAGCAATAAGATAGGAGTCGGAGATATTTCGTTTTTTTTTTGTGTGTAGGTTTGTGTATGTACACTACCGGTGTAAATATATCAAATTGTTCTTGGAGTCTCTTGGCACGTGCAACCGACCGAACTTATTTCGGTGCCATACCGTGGTGACAAACACGCGCGTTTCGTCATTTCTTTTTCTCCTCGTCTCGTTTTATTGGATATTTTTCGGTCATTTCTTTTGCCAAAAATTACGTCGTTTGTAATTTGGTTAGGTAGGTACTCAACACCGGGTTCACGGCTAACCTCGCTAAAGGAATATATTATTATTATTATTATTATTATTATATTCTTACGTGTACGTTATGATGTTTGGCGTGTTTCAAACACAGCACGCCAGTAAAATACCGTGGCCTTGAACTGTTTATTCGCTGCTCATGAAACGAAAGCTAATAATCATAACAATACAATATAATATAGAACGAATGTCGATCGCGTGTTCCAGTCTGATATGCGAGAAACCGCGGACTAAACGATATCGATGTACAGTCGGTAGTTAATCCGAATGTAACAAAACGCGAAAAACAATATCTACTCCAGTGAAAATATGGCTTGACAAAAACCTAAAAATATCAAAGAGTTCTTTGATCAAGAAATAGCATGCGGTGCAATGTTGAATTCAAAATTTTATGTATAACGAATCGATTCATTTTAGATTTCTTGGCAAAATGAATATCTCGAAGTGTGACAAATAGCATTGCACATTTCGCATCCATTTTCAACTTAGTACACGCGTGAATCGGCATTTTCAGCGTTAAAAACTATATATTTTCATTCTACGCATTAAGATATTGAAAGTGAATACGTGTAATTTTTTCGGCCAATTCGTTCACAAATAAATGGCATGTTTGAAAAATCTGATTTGGAATGAAAAAAAAAAATAGGCATTTTGAAAAAATAAAAATAAAAATCATTTGGGACGCAAACAAGTTCATGCCACCGAATAGTGTTGTAATTGCCTGCCCAGTTTTCAGGGATATTTTTCGCGCTGCCCGAAACTCTGAAATATTTCAATATATACGTCTAACCTCCCGTGGTATCTTTCGGACTAGGGTAATATACCGAATATTAACGAGGACTTAATCTATCTAATATATACAATAATTAGGACTGTAATTATTCATCAATTGAACAAAAATATTGGTGATGCAATTTACTAGTTTTTTACTTAGTTGGTCAAAATATCGAGGATTTAATTTACTTAGTTTTCACTTTTCAACAAAATATAGAATTTTGTTTGTCCCCCCCTGTTAAATGAGAATAAATTAATTAAATAATAAAATAAATTCCATTAAGAGGGTACATAAGCAAAAAAAAAAAACATCATTATAGTTGTTACTGCCCCCCCCTACCTCCCAGAAAAATCGTCTGGATTCAACATTGCCTACTATTGTTACTAAACTCGTAAACAAACAAACAAAAAAAACATTATGATATTATTTAGATTTTATAATATAGATCCTTATACACATTCGATTTGGAATGAAAATACTTTAGAGAGAAAACGTTATCATTAGAACAGAAATTTATATGTTTTAGCATATTTTTATTGGTTGATAAAAAAAATAGCTATACTATATACCAAAATGCGTTTCATGGCCTAATGATTTTATGTGTATAGGTACAACATTTTGTTTTGCATATTGTTAAAGTTTTTGATTTTCAAGGAATATTTTAAAGATTTTGTACATTTTTAAAGCATATTTTAAAGATTTTATGTATTCTTAGAGCATATTTGAGAATTGTGTACATTTTGAAGACATTTTCTGAACGAGTTTAATCATTGTTATTTTCATTTTGCAAATGTGAATGTACATTTAAAGGATTTTTGGGCGTAAATAAATATCAGCCCTAGTTATTATCATATGACGTTTCTAGTGTTTTGAATAAAATTCATGCACAAACACCGAGTACAATATTATAAGCGATTAAAGCGATAAAACTTCAAAACAATTTTTGTTTACAAACAGAAAATAATACGTGGTTCGTACAGAGTAGTACTCGTATTGAAATCGTCGAATAACGTATTATATTATTTAAAATACTGCGGGATGTGCCTAAAACGAAATGTATTAGCGTTTTAGAATTCCGTAGCATTTAAATTCTTCAAGTTATATATTTATTACATAATTGCCCCGGTGTCGACGTTGGAAATACTCCAAAAATACGAATTCCAACATTTTATTAATTATTTGTTTTTATGTGTATTATACTGAATTCCGACGATAACAAATATTATTATAAACGATTGAGATTTAAATACATAAATACACAAAGTACTATTTATATCCGGATTGAGAGATATTCCTTTTTCCAAATTCCTCCTCCTCCCAAAGTATTTCCAATACTTCCAAATAGTACCGCCATTTTGTACTGTGATTGGGAAGGCCACTTTATTGTATAGCTGGGCACATATTTTATATGATAAATTATTGCAAAAAATAATAAAACTATTTATAATAATAGAATAAATTTAAATTTTATGCATTTTCAATTTTATCAAATATTAAATTCAATATTAGGATGGTTACTACTATCTCACTCAAGTACAAAAAATAATTATAATAAAATAAAAACCAAAATCGACTTTCAATTAAACTCAAGAAGTTTTGTAAATATTTTTCCGATGGATTTTTCGGTTTTATCTCGTTATTAGGAAAAAGTGTTAGTGTTATTAGGGTTTTAAAAAAACAATCAGTCCTACAACATTAAATAGACTAGTGCCGAAAATAAAAATATAACCAAATTCTTGAATGATAGTTTCGATCGGATTACAAGTCTGATTATGGTGGTAATAATGAAATTTGTTTAGAAACAGATTTAAATCAGTACATTCCTCTCAGCGGTGGTCCGATCTATAAAATGTCTAAAAAAAAAATCATAATAAACTGTGGCAATAATAATAAAAGATTTCGGAAAAAAACGCATCGTATATAAAAAATAATTATGATGATCCTCGTGTTAAATTTCCGAACAATTTTGCTGGCCCAAAACAATTTTATCCTCATATCTAGATAAAAAACTAAAAACTCAACAATTTCAAATTACTTTAGCTCAAAACAGAATGTTTTGAAAATCTAACCACATCTAGAAATACGGTTGATTTAATTTGGTGAAAGTTTCTGGCCCATACGATTATTTCTAATTGAATCATAGAAAGAAAAAAAAACATATCTAATTGAAAATAGCCGAAACTAATACTGTTGAACATTTTTTTGTTTTTTATGTGTTTTTCGTCGATTTTTCTTAATATTTAAGAGAATGACAAAGAAAATCAAAAAACGACTTTCTCAGTGCATCAATTAGACATCATTTTCTTTCGGAAAAGATGCTATATTTGAAAATCAGATCAAGAATACTTGGAGAATTATTGGTAGACAGAAAAAAAAAACACACGCCATATAGTATAAATTGCAACACATTATTCCTCGTTTCTTTCAGAATCTAAAATAAATGTTATACCTACAATCGATTTGAAATTGTTAGTGGTCGTGATAATATCTTTGGTCCCAATAAAGAAGGACATATTAAGTCAATTTTATGTAGTTTTCATTACGATCAAATTAAATGTTGAGAACGTGTACAACTCGCACATAAATTAATACAGTACATATACTAATTATTGATAAATGTATGTGATATTTAAACGGAAAATAAAGGGTCGAAATTTCATTATTGAAAATTATGAAAAAAAAAAAAAAAATGCCAACTTAGCTTTTGACGTAGGGAAAGCCTTTTTTGCCTGTTACCAAATATATAATATTATGATTACGGTTATTATAATATTTGCACACGGCAAAGACAACGTGACAATAATATTATTGTTATACCCGGAATAGGACGCATAATATTTTGTAACGATACGAGACGTCATAGCGATCATTGGGCAATAAAATAATCGTCAGTCTATTTTTTTTTTTTGGTTTTAAAATCCTGTGGGAGTCTACATATAAGATATTATAATGTGTACCCACACGCAGAAAACGAAGCGCGCGCACACCAACAAATTGTCGTAGAAAATTCGCGATTGTCTAAGTTTAGGTATTTTTATACATCACACGGTTACATGACAGCGCCACTACCGCTGCACAGCCGGCCGGCGATATCATAACTTTATGTTTTCAGTAATTTAGTTTATTTCGTGTGTCACAGACGACGTGTGTATAGTGCGCAACGATATCGTTATCATATATTTTTTTTTTTATTCACCTAATCGACCGCATAATTATTGTACCACAAATTCGGTTTTCAGTATATTTAACAAAATACATGTTTTACATCTTATCGTTATTCCCCACAGGAAAAACGAACGTTGCTAAAAGCTGGAGAACTCACTCTGCAACAACAACAACAACAACAAGAAAATCAAAACGTCACGGCCGCCGCAACGATGAAAGTCCAGACCGATTCGTTTAGTTCGGAAAAGGTACATTTTTATTACTTTTAATTACTTATTAGTTGTTATTATGCAGTTATTCGGGTTAATTGAAATTTCGGTATAGGGTGAAGATTTTCGGTAAAAAATAATATTTTTTTTTTTCAAAACTAATGTGACAAATGAAATTAAAGGAATACCTCGTTTCTTAAATATTTTACCTCTCGTGAATATCCCGTCGATCTCGTGGATATTATGCTAGTAAAACGGAGCTCCCGGACACCGAAAACAATTTTCCGTTCGTCACTCCGTGTGTTTCTATTTTACAGATTAAGTTAAATTCTCGTGTCAAATATTTAATTTTGGAATATTTTAGATTTAAATTTTTTCCAGTGATCCATTTTGGAAATATATCGTGAACATATATCGTGGTCGGCTATATTTATGACTTCTGGAGGCGATTATATGTATACGACAATACGACATAATATTATGGTTTTTGTGAAGAAAAAGTGTTATTAATGACTGTTGTATTTTTTTAAGCATCTGATCCGATAGTTTATTTGTTTTTTTACTTTGTTAGCACACGACACCAAAAACCGACACTCTGACTGCGCTATAATTAATAGTACTTATAGTGTTCGTTCAACCGGAAGACCCTATCCGGTGTTCGCGACTCGAGTCGAAATGTATAGCCTACAGTTGATTTTATAAGTTATAGGAGGTGTAAAGGAGTTTTATAAAAAGTTGGTCTGTACCCCCAAGGAACTTAGTGTTTTTTCTTGTTTTCTCAACAGAATAAATTATTTCGTTTTACCTCTCCTGTAAATTTCTTGTTAGTATCTATGATTTATCGTTACTTATAGGTATACATTAAATCACTTATAACAGTGGCTACACCCGATACCATTATCCTAGGATGTCTTTTTTTTTGATTTAAATTATAATTTTAGGATAGATTTAATTATAAAAAAAATATTTACTTAAATTCAAAATGTATTAGATTCCGAGCGTAGCGATGGAGCTATTCGTTTTACAATGCTGTTTATTTCTTCTTTTTTTTTTCTTTGTTCTAGTCTGTGGACACGTTTTTTCCAAATAAACTTGCTATGATTTTTACGTGTAGTGACTTTGATGAAAGCTCAAGTTGTATAGATTGGTTATTTTTTGATTTTCGACGCCATTTTAAATAAAAGTATTTAAGTGGGAAAAAACGTATAATTTTACGATTTCATTATTTGATAAAAACACGAACAACGTTTTTTACCAGAAAAAATTCTTTAATCGAAAAATCACAAAATACCTTTTTGTTGCATTTTTGGTTTACTTTTTTAGGATATGGTCGCCAAAACTTTTGAGCCACTTTTTAGCTTTTAAGGAATTAAATTTTTTGTTGTAACTCGATTATGAATACGCGCAAAGAATTAAAACTTGGTAATACTACTTATATTGAACTTACCTATATGTGGTAAAATTTTCAAAATAAACGGACGACTTTTTTTTTTCAAAAGCATTTTCGAATCAAATTTAAACGATAATCGCAAAAAGAAAAAATGACGGCATTTCAAATTATGTATTGCCGAACTGCGCTCGGAATCGTCTTTCGTCAAGCAATGGTTTATTGTTGATTACAGATATAAATGAAATAATCTTATGTATCCTACCTTTTCAACTTCTCATTTACAACAGTGGCCGCTCCCATCATCAGTATCATGTTTTTTTTTTTAACCTAGGTATATACACGTCATAAAATATTATAACATATTTTCCAAACTCCTCCCTTCTTTGAAAATCATAAAAACGCTCCACGATGGTCAAGTTAATTGAACACATATAATGAGGTTATTTTATTATACTCATTATGTTAAAAACCAATATCCTTTTTTTTTTTTTACGTAACGGTAATAATATTTAGTCTAATAATATAATATAATAAACATAATATTATGTATATATTCTTTATGTACTGTATGCCCACCAGGCGTTTAAAAATAAATAAATATAATATTAATGCAGTCGATGTTTGATTATTTTAAAAATCGAATGATGGAAAACGTAAGAGTTGAACATATTTATTATAAAACCGGCAAAATCGAAACGCATACAGGTGCCACCACGACGAAAGTACACATATAACACCATTATTTGCTATATTGAAAATAATTACTTATGTATATTTTTCTACGTCGTACAATAGAATAAAAATCGATAATCCAAACACATGTCAAGTGTTTTAGTCACGAATTCATAATATACTGGCGAGCAACACATGTTTAAAATCATTACCATAGGTACGACATTGTCGTCTAGACACAGCAAATTATATAATACAGACCTATCATCTTTATCACACATTAATATCAATATGATATTGGCATATATTATTGACATCATATATCATACACAATGGGGCAGAAAACATCATATTGTTCGTTAATGAAACGCGGTGTTATTATTATTATTACTATTACGAATTCCAACGAGATAGCAAAACTGTACAATTATTATATACATGTTTATTAATATTCTATAATAATTGTCTTTCATAAAATATATCTATATCAGTATAATTGTTATACTCAATAACTGTATTATAATATAGAATTGTAGGTATGTTTTATATCTTGTTTAAATCACATTTATTTTTCGTGCTCCCGATAAAATCAAATAACATAATGGGTAATCATTTCATTCGCCTGGAGAATTAGGTAAAAAACTTAATGCTTCAAACATAAAATTGAAACTCGATACGAGTCTTCGTTCACAATATTTTGAAATGTTTTTTTTTTGAAATATAGTGATTTTAAGAAAATATTTTTAAATTCTAAGTTTTTTTTGCCATAATTTTTTTATTGTTTTTTAATATCACACATGACGACCTAAATTCTGAGTGGTTTATTATAGATAATATAATATGACACGAACGGACGTTACGTTTTTCGTGTAGATTTCATACAACGCGAGTTCCAAAATATTATTACATAATACTTATTACGAATATTGATATACATTTTGGTCGGGCTCTAGCAGTTAGCACGCTCGAACGTAGATATTAGTATTTCTTTTCGTTTAATACACATATTTTACCATCGAACGTTCATTACGTTTTCAGAAGGCTTCGAGCGCACAGCAGCAAAGACAAACGATCACTTCTTCGGGAATGTTTAATCAAGAGAAACATATCGCTCAATCATCCCAGTCAAATTTTACGTTCACTAAAAAAGGCATCTGTACGAGCAGTTCGAAAGCCGTGTCATCCGCCACTTCACAGGTAATAACGGTTTTTCGATTTCTTATGTAACATAATATTTACATTTATTCTTTTTTATTTAACCGGGTGATTTTTAAATTTGTTTTTAGTCGTCGCACAATGGGTCATCGTCTAGTGGTGGCGGTGGCGGGGGGTCATCACCTCCCTTGTCCACACACATGGTGGTCAGAAACGTTGATGACCTGATGAACATGAATTTCGACGACCTCGACGAAATGCGGGAAATCGCCAACCAGCAGGACGTGGAAAACGCCATACACAAGTATTCATCGTACCTAGAGAACGCCGTAAAGGGTCTGGTGAGTGGGAAGTACGCTGACGCTAAAGGCCCGACGATGCTCAACAAAATGTTCGACATGATCTGCAAAGCATGGGCGGTACCAACCTATGAACTCGGATACGCCTTGTGCAACACGTTCCGGAACTGCGGTGGTATCGACTTGTTAATCAATAATTGCGACTCCAAAGACCAAAAACTCCAGTTCTCTAGTGCCAGACTTCTGGAACAGTGCCTGACCACGGAGAATCGCGCTTATGTGGTAGAAAACGGACTGGAAAAAGTCGTGAACGTGGTGTGTGCGTACAAGAGTCAAGTTAGCTCGGGTGAGCAATCAAAAGTCAGCACCGGTAAGTGTAATAGATATTATTTTAGAATGTCAGAGTTGTTTTCAAAGAACACCAAATGACATTGAACGTTTATAAAAAATGAAATACTTTTTCAACATTTCAATTAGGGAAATTGTTAAAACACAGCAATCATAGAACCACGAGATTCGATAATAATCGATTATAATCGTATTATATTCACATAATTTCCATTGCATTCATGAATCGAGAGTGCTAATTTTCCCAAAAATTATTTCTAAATGTTTAGTTCGTTGGATCATTAATCGACACCATAATGGTATGTTCTAGGTATCCTGGAACATTTGTTCAAGCACAGTGAAGTGACGTGCAGTGACGTTATCAGGCTCGGTGGTTTAGACGTTCTACTGTACGAGTGTCGAAGACGAGACATCGCGACGTTGAGACACTGTGCCGGTGCTCTGGCTAACTTGTCACTGTACGGTGGCGCTGAAAACCAAGAGCTGATGATTAAGCGCAACGTACCTACTTGGTTGTTCACTTTGGCGTTCAACACGGATGACAACATCAAGTACTATGCGTTTTTGGCCATAGCTGTATTGGTGGCCAATAAAGAAATTGAGGCAGCGGTACTTAAGTCTGAGACTTTAGATTTAATTGACCCATTCGTCACCACACACACGCCATCTGAGTTTGCCAAATCGAACTTGGCACACGCCCACGGCCAAAGTCACCACTGGTTAGAAAGGCTGGTGCCTGTGTTGAGTTCTATCCGGGAGGAAGCGTGCAACTTGGCTGCCTTCCACTTTTGCATGGAAGCGGGAATCAAAAAGCAACAGGGCAAGTCCATCATATTCCGGGAGATCAACGCTGTCGAACCTTTGAAGAAGGTGGCCAGCTGCCCCAATGCCATAGCGTCCAGGTTCGCTGCCCAAGCATTGCGGTTGATCGGCGAAGAGGTGCCACACAAGCTTAGCCAACAGGTACCGTTGTGGTCGACAGACGACGTCTGTGAATGGGTTAAGCAAAAAGGGTTCAGCGAGTACGCCAAAAAATTCTTAGACAGTCGAGTAGACGGTGATCTGCTGTTTCAGTTGACCGAGAAAAACTTGAGAGACGACATCGAAATACGAAACGGAATAATGCGAACAAGGTCCGTACAAATTAATTAAAATATTGACTGGTTTAACGATAGTCCATATACAATCAAATATTAAAATCGTTATTTATAGATTTATGAGAGAAATAAACAACTTAAAACGTTTGGCCGACTACAGCAGCAAAGACTCAACCAACCTGAATTCGTTTCTACAGTCTATCGGGCCGGAGTTCTCGGTGTACACTTATTCAATGTTGAACGCTAGCGTCGATAGAGATTCTATCAGGTTAAATTATATATAATTCATATCCCTTTGACGTAGATAAAATTGCAATTCTGTTACATAGCTCTCCAAAAATAGAAATAAAAAAAAAAATGAATTTACTTTTTGTTTTATATTTATGAATTTTACAGGTTTTTATCGAAAGAACAGCTAGAACAAGAGTGTGGAATCACAAACAGCATTCACCAGTATAGAATACTAGACTCTATTAGAGGTAAAAGTTTTGGTTTTTGAATTTACGGAATTATAAATAATATTGTATTTAAACGTGTAGACATGCAAACGATGATAGAAACGTCGTCATCTTACGAAGAAAACATGAATAAACACTTGGATGTGTTTATCAGTTATAGACGATCGACTGGATCTCAACTCGCTAGGTAAGTTTCCGTAACATATCAAAGAGCAGTGGCGGATTTACAACATTTTGCTGAGGGGGTTCCTGAAAAATCATATGTATTTCAAAGGGGTCAATTAAAATATTCCTATTTTTTAAATGAAATTTTATTTAAATTATATCAGTGTTTGGGGGAGGAGGTTCAAACCCTTTGAACTCATCCCCTCTCACACGTAAATCTGTCATTGCCAACGATTTCCTAAAAATTACAAGAACAGCAATAATAATGGTGCGCGTGTTCCAGCTTACTCAAAGTACATTTACAACTCAGAGGTTTCACGGTTTTTATCGATGTGGAACGTTTAGAAGCCGGTAAATTTGACAACAACCTGCTGCAGAGCATTAAGCAGGCCAAAAATTTCATATTGGTTCTGACGCCCAATTCGTTGGATAGGTGTATTGGTGACAACGATTGTAAAGACTGGGTACACAAGGTAAACAAGTGTTTATTTTATAGCAGGGGAGTATAACGTTCACAGTACACTGGATGATTTTTTTACTACAGTATTATTCACTTTCTGACATAAATACGAGTGTTTTACGGAAAAAATCATCAATTTGTATAGCAAAACGAATCATTTCGTTACAAATCTTCACTAACGATTTAATTTTGGCATAGGAAATCGTAGCCGCGTTACAAGACCAGTGCAACATCATTCCTATCATGGACAACTTTTCGTGGCCCGAACCAGAAACGCTGCCAGAGGACATGCGGAACGTGTGCAAGTTCAACGGGGTCCGGTGGATACACGACTACCAAGACGCGTGCGTGGAAAAACTGGAGAGGTTTATGCGGGGTGAGCTAAATGGCATCCGGGACGGAGCAATTTCGGGGCTGTCGCTGAATCGGTCCACGGCCGGTGGCCCGAAGAGCGAGTCATCGGCCCCGAATACGCCTCTAGTTCTAGGCAGATCGCCACCCACCTACCAGCGGACCCAGTCCAACGACAGTGAACGGGACCTGAACGGTAGTAAAGATTGACTAGCGGCGAACACTTCCAGGTATGAGAAGGACGCTGCTCGAGTTTTTTTTACTGACCGACCGAGTTGTTGTTATTTGTGTCCGTCCGCTTGTTGTTGTCCGCCGCTCTGCCGCAACGGTCTCCAGCGATTTCATGGTTAGGTAGGTGTCGATGTACATATATTATTGGTTGTGGAATATTGGTTGTGTATTATATGTAGGGAATATGGTTTTTTATTTTGCTTTTCATTAATTATTTTCATAATTCATCATTTAACGCGTATGCGAGGTCATTAAATAAAATAGATGAATAGTTTTCATGGTAATAGAGATGTGTGGTGTAACCAGGTTAGATAAAAGATATTCTAACAGTAGCCGATGTAATAGGAATGACGAGAGAAAATAGATTGGATTGAAATGGTTGATTGGGCACGTTGAGAGAAGATGGGTTATAGTTATTAGAGAGGCGTAGAGGGCGAGAATATAACAGTAGCTGACTCCATCCGCATTTGTTAAAGATGAAAGAGAAGGAGAAGATAACAACTCATTTTAATTAAACTTATTTTCGGATAAAAATATATTTAAAACAATGCGGCCCCGACGATGTCACACGAACATAATATATTTTATCGCAAACATAACGCTATGTCGTGACGTACGTTTTACAACATATTACACGCATACCGGAGACTGAAATTATATTATTGTTTTATTTGGCACAGATACATTTCCAATATTATTTTGTTTGTATATTATCTAACGCGCTGTATAATTAATAAATCGGTGGAAGTACTAAAATATTAATAATATTTATACGACGGTGATGTGTTTGGTCATGTACTTACTAACATAATATAATATGGGTTTATATGTAGTTACTTAAACTCCGGATAGAAACGATCCTAAGAAGCCAAGACCAAAAAATCATCATGAGGGATAAGTTTTATTTAAAAATTTCCGACCGTATTTATTTTTCCCAGCATACAACACAGACCTTTCCGATCTCGCTTTTTACACATATTGTTTGGATAATATCCGACTTTGAGACATTGTACGGTCTCAATATTGTATATTTAACCTTCTTTAGCCCCGTGATCAATTTTTGGTTCATCCCTGGCAATGGAGAGTATTCTCGCCCTTGTTCATTGGTACTGATGCGGATCGTTTGGAAATGTATCGCTCATTTTCGGTTGGTTTTCGCAGATACCGGAAGTGTTCGAGACTGCCTGCGTGGAGACCACCCACGAGTCCTCCGAACCGGAGCGGAGGAAAGAACCAGAAGCGAGCCCGTAGCGTTGAAGGTCTGCTGGAGACGGCACCCGAGGTTGTACCGGAACCGCAGCTGCACGCCTCTCAGATGCAGATGAAGAAAGCCAAGAGCCTGGAAGAGTACTTGGATGCGTGCGGCGACGTAGACGACTGCGCCGAAGACCGCGGCAGCATTGCGTCGGCTTCGGCCGGTGACGCCGCGACAAATAAGCGGAACTTTGTCGACAAGTGCATAAACAAAGTCAAGTCCTTGATGACGGCTGGTAAAAAGACCGACTCGAAATGATAATATTTAGACAAGTAATATAAAATATTATATTTATTACATACTATTATATAGTGTATTATAGCTGTGCACATAGTCTTTGTATAAATAAATAGTATATAAAATTATGTAAAATTTAATTTTTTCATATATTTAATTTTTTTAAGTTTGTGTCGAGCTATTATTCCTGTTTATATTGTATAATATTATGTATTTGTATAAATCTATACCTACGTATATCTTTATTAGGTATATAAAAATCGACTAATTATTATTGTTATTACTTATATATTATATATATACATATAATTATGTTTTTAAATTTATTATTATTTTACGTTTTTATACTTATATACATATATATTGTACAAATGTACATCGTAGAATACAATAATACATAATGTTATGTAAACGATATTTTTGTGTTAAAAAAAAAACTTGTGATCATCAGAGCTCCAACACTAGAGTCGTATTCCTCCCTCTCCTCCCCTTCATCTTCGTATTATAGAAATCATTCTGATGTAATAAAACACTAAGCATCTGAATCGATGAAATCATTTCACAATTTTCTGAACTATTTCTTACTGTTTCGTTATTATTCCCCTTGTTCGCTTCGTGTTTTCTCTGTAAGTTCAAAACTCCTAACCTCCCCGACTATTTTGCACACATTTCGGAATTCATAACTTTCCTCATTTACCGTTTTTATGTGTTTAGTTTATCGTCGGTACAAATTTATCATCAAAATTCATTGAAAACGAATTCCATGGAAACATTTTTTGTGATAGCACCATCGATATCATCATTTTGCCATTAAATAATATTATTAAAAAATCTAAAACTTCGCCTGACAAAAAATTATAATATATTACTTATAGACTATAATATTATTTAATACATTTTACACCCTTATTTACTGGATAGGTTGCTGTTGTATATACATGAGATAGTAAAATGAAACTTACAGGACCGATTTGAAAATGCATTAAAACCGAAGGTAGGCCACAACTATTATCGGTGATAGTGATAGTTTAGAAACGTAATAATGCATATAAACTCCATACCTGGTAGATAACAGGTATCACGATAAAAAAACATTTTTACACATTATACCATTATTTCGTTAGATGGTCTGTTCCGTTTTAGTTAAAAACACACACATAATTGATCTAATTAACATCAACTACTACTATTAATTATGGTTATAAAATTATCCGTTGAATAAAACCTTACAAATATTTTTCCTTGGTTTATATACGAGTGGGTAGTCAGATATTTACATACATATATATATATGATGTATGAATAAGATATACGTACAATTATGTACAGTATAGTTAGACATATATGTCGTTTAACATCTAAACACTTTAATTTTTAATATGCGTACATTCGAATTCCATTAGTGATGATGTCCGTGATTTATGACCGCATTCAATTACCTATCTTGATTTGATACAATATACCTAAAGTATAGGTAGGTACTTACTAAGAGTTTTTGAATTATAATGTGTTCATAATATTATGATGATACTAGTTTGTTATTCGAATTGCAGAACTACTACAAAGATGGCAAATAAATTTTGATATAAATTAGTAATTATAATAAAGCCTAATAAATTTGTTATTACCCACATACCTTGGTTTATATAGTTATACAGATACATTACATATACGTATGTGTTATGTTTTGTTAAAATTATATTTCGAAAATATTTGTATACGGGTGGGTGAAAGATTATTTAATTAAGATAAAAAAATTTAGATACCTAAATACTATTAGTTCAATATATTATTCTGTTATTTATTCAAGTATTCAAAATGTCCGATAATTGTTTTCGCGTTGGGAAAAATAAGTAAACGATAACATATTGGAATTCATTTTTGTATATTATTATCTAGGTAGAGTTCTTATATTTATTTAAATTTGATCTAAAAATATAAACTAATTTATAATATTCATATTACATTGTAAATTATTTGATATAGGTTATGGACTGCCAATAATCTCTGTCACATTGATTATTGAATAATATTGTACGTCATACATTATTGTGTTATATACACAACGGGGCGGAGGAAACCAACGTTTGTCAATGAAACGCAGTATTAATATTATTATTATGAATTCCAACGAGATAGTAAAACTGTACGTTTAGTAATATTTTATAACAATTGTCATTCATAAAATATACCATATATTTGTATAGTTATTGCACACAAGAACTATATAGATTAAACAGTGTGTATCACCGTTTTTATAGTACTATAAAAATGTATTTTTCGATTTTTTTTTTAATCTGATTTTCTTCAATTTACATTGACATTTATTTAGAGAAAAATTAAATTTTGATTTTTATCCCTAAATCACTAAAAGTATAATTTTTATTAATTTAATTTTACAAAATTTTAAAAATAGCCATTTTTGGAAAGATATTGTTCTGACAACTTTAATGCATCATAGTATTATATGAGTCATTCTCCAAATTTGGTGAAATTTCAGTCACAGAAGTATAAAAAAAAAAATAAATGCCTGCATAATGTTGAATTTGTTTTTCCTTTATTAATCTACTTGTGATCAGCATTTCCTTTTCACTATGAAGTTTTAACAGTTAAGAGGTACCTAATTAATAAATATGTTATACTAATATTGTCCCTTCCTAGCCCTGTCACAAAGCTAAGGTGTTGCATTAAAAAGTTAATAGTACCTTTTTCTTTCACTTTGCACCTTACATTCAGATACCATTCTTTTCAGTAACATTTTAGGTATTGAATTAAACAATTGGGCCATTTTGTTATGTTCTATTACCTTATCAGTTGCTTCTCATATGTGAATATCAGTGGAAGTGTGTGTAGTACTTTTATTGACGGTCACTCCTTAGAGCGTATCAAAATTGTACAGCTAAGATGTTATTTTTTGTAATTTACGTAGTCTTGTAGTATTTTTTAACCTCTGTAAATAGCTAAACCTACTATATTTATTTATCAGCTATTCTTAATTAGACAGATAAAAACGGTTGATTTGTCATTTCCTAGGAAGTCACTCCCTAGCTTAAACAAAAATTCATAAGAGCTAGAGAGTGACCGTAATGACTAGGGAGGGATAAATAATTAATTTGTATAAATAAAATATACTTAAATAAAGTTATTTACTTGACATTTTACATTATTAAATCGTAAAAACCATATGCAGTAAAGCTAAATATATATAAAAAGCCATAACTTTGTGATAAGTTTTTTTTTAGTTATGTAAATTTGAAGTCTAAATTCATTAATTATTTACTTTAAAGACATAATATATCTTCATTATATTACTATGATGTATGTATTTTATTTCATTAAAAAATTTAATTTTTTGCAGAAATGATAGTGTACATATTTTATTTTGTCATCCCCTAGCGCTATGTGTCACTCCCTTGAATATTACTTTTTTTCAAATCAATATAATTAAAAAACTAAGACTTTAAGTGTGTGCCTGTTTCATGAGGTTGGCAAAGACTATTTTACAAAGGTAATAGTAGTATAAAGGGTTTATGAATTCGATTCCAATTTCCGAAAAATATTTGATGACCAATTATCACCAAATTTAGAGAATGGCCTTTATTCATATCTGATAAATAGTTTCTTTGTAATAGCCATTTTAACTTCTTAAATTCTCAATTTATAATGAAATAAACCATTTGTAGTTGGTAGCCACAATATTACGCGATTACGTGATTACGCAATAGAAAAATATTATAACCGTGGCTTGGTAATAATTAAACTGATAAAAATTACACGTGTATGCATCATCAGAAAGTTAATATACGTCACGGTTAAGTTATATAGTACGTCATTTATCTATAACCATAGACTATCGTATAAATTAAATTAGGTTAAAATCCATTTGTCGTGAAAAAAATGATAAGGTATTAATTTATTAGTTATCACAGTAACACGAGTAAAGTGTTTTTAAACTTATGTTTTAAATTAAATATTCGATTTTACAATAATTAATTTCGAAAGTCATAAGTCATAAATTTAAATTTTACCACATACCACTCACCAGTCAATAGATATTCAAGATTTTCCGTGTTGATTTTTTATAACACCTACTCAATTTCGGGATTACCCATAGCGACGGTCATAATGAATCCCTTCAATTTACTAGCTAATAATTGAAAAAAATTATGATTTTAGATTCTGAATGGAGTGAGAAATGTATTTGATGTTTATTTTTTTATATTGCCCGAAATTCTACCAGAAATCTTGCTCCGAAGTATCAATACTGCAGCACCTTTTCTGAATGGAAATTTTCCTGGTGTGGTACTTTAATAAGATCATTTTTCGATTCCCCCAATAAATGGAAAAAATCGGGAAAATTTACGAAAATAATATTTTTATAATTTTAAATTTTGTTTTTTGTTTTGTTGTGATTCAGTTTAAAACGTTTGTATAGAATCTGAATTTAGTAAACAACGTTATATTTGAATTTTCTATACGTGATGAAATTTTCAAAATACTTGAGCGATTGTTAAGCTATTAGATATTTAAATTTTGCGAGGTTTTTACGTAATATATATAACACGTAATAATCGGAGCAAGTTTACTAAGAAAATATGCGTCCACAGACTAGAACAAAGATAAAAAAACAAGAAATAAATAGCATTGTAAGATCAATAGCTCTCTTGCTACGCTCGGAATCTAAAAATGACTTTGAAAATGTATTTAAACTTTAAAAAATAGAAGAAGTTAATTTACAAACAATTTACAGGAAAATACATAATATAATAAAATATATGTTATGGAAATGTTCTTTTATCATTAAATGAAAACACAAATAAAATATTACGGGTTTATGATAGGATAATATTATAAACTGATTAGTGCTGGCCGACACGGCGCGGTGGTCGCGTCTCCTGGCTAAATCTATATAATAAAATAACAATGTCCGGACTGACTGATTCATCATCGTCTAGCCTAAACCACTGGGCAGATTGGGCTGATATTTGGCACATAGATACCTGTTATGACGTAGGCGTCCGCTAAGAAAATATTTTTGAAAATTCAACCCCTAAGGGGTAAATAGGGGTTTTAGGTATGTTTTCTACGAATATCTAACTGCTTAATTGTTTATTTTTGTTTATTCAAGGGTTACCTTGGTGTTACGGATGATAATTTGGTTACCACGGAAAATAAAATTATTATAATTATTATTATTACTATTTTTTACACTATTCAAATTTTAGAATAGAACACAAAATAGTACACCAAAGATGGGCTACCCATTTTCCACCTATTTGTTTTCATTGAATTTTGACACGGCCAAAACCAATAATGAATACGGGTAAAATAATGATAATAAAAATTTGCACGGGCATCGCCGGGTGTGGACAGCTAGTATAAACATATATTCCATGATTATTTTCTTTGTTATCTATGGGTTAAACATATTATCTTATCTTTCCGTTTACATTTCGACTGATTTTAGTTTTACATTTTTTTTTTTAAAATTTGAATTTAAGGAATTAATATAACATGTTAACACAAAAGAATAATCAAATTATACATAGATATATATATTAGCTACACTGTAGCCATATTATGTTTAAAAAAATATTTTAATGCCTTGAAATCAGAACCAAGTAATGCGCAATAATACTAACACAATACCCACGAAAAAAAATGTGTACAGTATTTACATATATTTATAAGATTATTATTGATATATATATATATATATTATACACAAAAAGAGACGGATATACTTCGCTCGTAGGTGAGCCTCTGTTGTAGGTGAGAATTTGGGAAAGTAAAGGGGACATTAAATGTACACCTGTACGCAACGATTAGCCATTGCTAACAAAACATGATTCTGAACGGAGATCGGTTTATAGTGGAGGCATTTTTTTCAATAATGTATATATTATATTATGGTAAAATAATTGTTTATGCAATATATATTTTCATTAATAATATTTGTTTAACATTATACCTATATCTATTTTTTCCGGTTTTTCTCATTAATTATGAAAACAGCTAGGAAAATAAAAAAAAAACTTCTTCCTTAAAGTACAACCCTAGTCAGATGTCATTTTATAAAAATTGCTATAATTGAAAATCGGAGGAATATTGCTAGTAGAAAAGTTGTTCACAGATAAAAATATAATAATAGTAAACATCATTGTAAAACTAATACATTCCTCGCTCCACTCAGCATCTATACAAGTATTTCAGAATATATCATTATTTAAAATATTATTTCAGTTGATTTATTCTCCACCATTATTTAAAAAAATTTAAATAGAATAGTCGATGGCTGTAGTATAACGTTGTTAATAGTTTTGTGTTCATAATTATTATTTTAAATTAGTATTTAGTATTTAATTGTACAACATTGATAAATTATGTTTATTATTTACTTATTTATTATTAATACATTTTTAATACAATTTTAAATATAGTTTTTCGTCAGCAAAGGTTTATCGTTGGTTATAGGTATAAATTAAATAATTATATGTATCCCACCTTCCCAACTAACCATTTACTACAGTAGTCGCACTCATCTCTAGTATTAAAAATTGAAAACCATAGTAAAAATTAATATTATAATATTGTAATATATGTACTGTATTATTAGTAAATTAATATTATTTATTACAGGTTTCGTAATGAATAATATAATTAAAACTTGCAAGTTGAATTGTCTATGTAACTTTATTAACTTTATTAAATTAACATTACATTTATAAATATGACTAAATATTTAGAATTTTACAAGGAGATATGCTAATAGTTATCAATAACTAGGTGCTACACGCCACAATTTTTTCCGTTGAAAATTTTAAGATTCTTACAAAATTAAAATTATGTTTTCATTTTATTTATGAACCGATATTTTTTATTATTTATTGTTTATTCAAATTTTAAATATTATAGAAAACAATTTGAATAATTAAAAAAGTATTCCCAAATAAGGATTTGATTTCAAATACACATATATTTGAAAAATATAAATGTAACGTCATTTCTATGGAAATATTTAGTATAAGTTCCCATTTAAAAATTAAAATGTGATAGTGGTTTTATTCCAAACAATATGATTCTAAAATATCTCCACGTATTCCATTAATGAAAAAATAAGTTTTAATGGTGAAATTTACTAATAATCAAGATTACAGGAATCAAGATAAAATTTGGAAATTCTCGTTTATGTTGCGAATATTATTATTATATCATTTTTTCGTGCAACAATCATTGTATAAAATGAACAATTAAAATATGTATTTTATATATATTTTTTTTATTTTTGAATCAAATATTGATTATTATGTACTAATTGTAATTATTATATTTAAAAAAACAACTATCTTTTTCAAACTTTTTTCGTCAGAGTGTTATTTGACACTTTAGTGCATTCCCAAAACAAACTAAACGTCACAAAATAGCGTCTGCAGAATTTTTTGTGTGACAAGAATATTCACGATCGTATACGTCATCGGATTGTATAAATAATTCAAATGCAATCGAACAGTATTTGTTCGACAATCGTTCAACATAAGCCCGTACCTACTCATGAACATTGTATGCACAATATAATAACATATGTAGGCGGGTATGTAAGACGTGAAACAGAATTTCGTATAAATAATAGACAACAAATTAAATTGAATAATTTAATAGTATTTAAGTGAGCGAGCAGCAAGAGTTTTCAGGCGGGTATTTTCAAGTTTAGGTATGCGAATGTTTAATATGTCCGGACACGTGTGTAGGTAATACGACTCGTGTAAATTTGTATTACTAAACACATGGGCGAATTTTATTTGCTTGGAAAAGTAGAATTTCCCACAATTGGTTGTCGATTTCATAAAACGCAAAATATTTATATAAACCGAACCGAGTGATTTTAAGTAGATATATATAAAGAACACAAGTTGACGTGCATAATATGTATATAAGGATATAGTATGTGTTGTCTGGTGTAGTTAAATCGTACCTAACTGATCAAATATGTTTGGAGATAATCAGGCACGGATCAAGTGTTTAAACACACCTAGGCAAACCTAAGTTTTGTCGCCCTTTACCAGTAAATACTGCATAAAATATTTTTTTCTACAAAAACAGTACTGAAATGGACTTAATTCTGAGTTCATTATATTTATTTATATACATTTAACGATTGATTAGATCAATATATTTATAGACAAGTAAGCCCCTACTAATTTAAATAAAACAAAACAATTTAAAATAGTTATATTACAATAAAAATGTTAATAAAAATGTAAACATCGTATTAGAACTTGACTTTTCTTGCTTTTATGAATACAAAATCAGATACAACTTCATCCATATTCATATAATAAGCTAATTTCTTCTCGATTGACATCATTGTAAGATCCACTAAGTGATCCTGTGACATTTGGAATCGTAAAAAAATTTGAGAAACTTCTTTTTCCCGCGGAAGACGTCACAGGAAGTGTTAAAAGGATTTTTAACGATATATAAATGTTGGGAAAAAGTTCAACTAATTGATTTTCACAAATATATTCCGAAAAACATCGCGGATTAGTTTCTGTATCATTGATCCGTCTTTGTAAAGCTGAAATTCCTTCATATAATTCTGCCGCATTAATGTCAGAAGTTAAGCTTTATTAATTATCCTTGTTAATTTTGATCTCTAACTTTAAATGGTTATCTGTATTATTGTTTTCCAAATTGACATCTGTAACTTCAGATTTTACACCTTCATCGATAACCCCAGATTTAACAGTAAAATCATTATTCTTAATAATATCAACCTCTTAATTTAAATGGTCATCTGAATTATAATTTTCCGAGTAAAAATCTGTAAAACCAAATCTTATATCTTCATCGATAATTCCAGATTGTTCAGATTTAAAAAATTTAAGCATTAAGCCGGATTGTTCAGTAATTTCAGCTTCTGCCGCAGCATGTCTTTTTCTATACTCTGAGTCCGATAAACGGTGTCGCTTTTTAATGTTACCCATGCCAGAGTTAGATATTCTGGAATTATTATTTTTTAAAGATTAGTACCTAAATTAAATAATTAAATCATTAGGTACCTTTTATTTATTAATACACATAATAAACATCAATATAGGAATTACTCTATGTATATAAGGTAATATATATGTACCACTATACATTTTTTAATACCTAACTTAAAGTTATAATTTAATACACAATTAAATTTTATGCAAACAAATTAAGTTTGTTCATTTAGTAGGTATAAGATGTTCAGTCACAAGATTGGAAAAAGTTGTAGCAAGATATTCCTTTGATTCCGATGACAAAATTATTAAAATTAGTATGATATTGATTGATAAGCTAAATAAATAATAATTACGGTACAAAAATGTGTATAAAAATTTATAAAATATAATTAAATTAATTATTTTAAATTTAAATAACATAAACAAATTTGATGAAAAATGTTTATAATGTATCAGAAAAGATACCTGTAGTTTGTAAAACAATAGATAAGCGTCAAATGGCCAATTGTCTTCAGATGAAAGTCGGCAGGCAAATAAAAATATGAATATTGTCTTATCTGTAATCGTCAATCGGTATTCGGTACTTATTTTTCGTCAATGATATTCGTCAACAGTGTTTTTTTCGGCAAAATATAAGTTAGAATAGAAAACGCATTATCGGGGCCTGCAGACAGGACCGATTCACGGAACCGATTAAAAACCGCCGGAAAAACACCGACACACCACAACTTGTTTATTTTAGTCTGATCATACTGACCGAATTCAATAATTTATATAATTTATTTTATCAACTATAACAAAATGTATAGATTCTTATTTTTTACTAAACATAAATTATTATAAGTAGGTACTAGGAACTGTTATTTTTTTAAAAATTATCTGTAATATAAAAATATTAAGTGTCACCCTAGGCGTAGGCGTATGTTGCCTACCCCTTGAGTCGGGCCTGGAGATAATAAAAAAACAAAAAATACAAAATATAAAAAAATGAACAGGATACTAACATTTTTGAATTATAACATTGACGCAAATAGAGAGAAGATTGTAGATGTTTAGCTCTATCAGAAATTTAGCCCAGTCACTCCAATGCAAATCCTCGTCAAGTTTGTTTATTATTTCTCTGGTCGCAGGAAATGACGTATTGAGTTAATTTTATTTTTTTTTTGATATCAATCTGTCTTATACAATTCTTTTTCTTCATTATTCGGTTAAAAACCAATAGCAATTTTCGGTTAAAATTAAAAACCAATAGCATACCAATATTTTAATTAAAATATCTAAATTAACTATCAAGTACTTTTTGTTTGTCGAAAACGGCACAAGCTATATTATTTATTGCATATGGAAATTTAGCCATTTACCAATTCTAAAAATTGTCTTGTATTGGAAACTATACAAAATTCACTGGTTTAGCTTATGTACAAATCAAATTTAATAAAAGCAATAATAAAATATGGCTATATACATATAAGAGGGACGGAGGATGGTGATGGCCTACTTGTGGCCCTCGCTGTATGCACTGAACTACCAATTATGGCTAACAAGCAATTCCCGAGCATAATTAATAGCTCACCACTAAGGCGCTGATACTCAGCAATACTAATTGACAAATATATGTAAAACAAAACCTTTCCTTTTAAAAATATATACAATGCTAAATATCGGTACAAACCTTAGAGTATGCCTGCTTAATATAGAACAGAAATCCTCATCCGTTAAGAAGTATTAAGTTTATATAATCAATATTAAGGGAGTTTTATTGCGCTCATTGAAATTTTAAATTTACAATCACAATAAATCAAGTTTGAATTCGAAAATATTTCTTCTATTTCTCATGTTTATTTTTCATGGTTTACGAATTTTCCCTGGTTATTTATTCTCATTTAATTTTAATTCTATATTTTATATTTTACAAAGCACAGTATTGTAGTTTTAATTTTTAATATAAATCGTTTTTCTTCAGCTTTTTATTTTCGTGTAGTTTCTTTATCGACGTCTACCTGTATTATTATAATGCGAATCAAAAATTGATTGAAAATTGTATACATATTAAATGTAAATATTATGCCAGATGTATGCTAATGATACTGCTATTTTGTATTGTCATAATCAATTTTCAATGAAATTATATTTAAATTTCGAAATAGATGACTTTTGTCAATTTAACATTGATATATAATATAAAAAAATTAAAAAAATAGCTGATACTGCTGATGGGTATGTCACTAGATGAGGAGTTGAGAAAGTCGATCAACATTAAACATTAGGTCAATAAATCATTGCTAATGAAATTTGATTCTGAACAGTTGAAGTTTGTACATGTTTTAAAATACTAACATTTAAAATTAAAACTTTTATACAAAAAACTACTAATAAAACCAAACTTTTTTTTAACCACTAATTAAAAATTATTATAAACCTCGTGTAAAATTTTCAAAAATTTCTGTTCGACCAAACCATTTTATCTATATAAAACCCATGAAAACTTTAAAAACTTGAAAATGCTAAATGCTTATTAATAGCTAAAAAATGCCTAGAATATTTAGAAAATATAACCAAATGTATACAAGGATAATATAAAAATTTTATGAAAATGTCAAGTCTTTACAGTTATAGGTTAGGAAGTCATTTTTTAATTTTCTCAGGAGTGTTTTCAACAAATTTGAAAAACCGAATAAAAACTGAGGAAAAACGGGAATATGTACGAATCATATTGATAAAATATTACGGTCTTTTTTTCTATGGATAAATTTTCTACCATTTTGCTCTGATTTACAATGATAGCACTTTTTCTGAAAGGAAGTCTGACAGGGTAATTACTTCAAAGAGGTCATTTTTTGGATTTTCAGGAGTTTTCTCAACAAATGGGCTTTTTTTTGAGAAATTCATAAAATTATTTGTTTAGTAAGTACATTAATTGAAATTTTGGTCCATATTGCTTATATTTTTCCTGTAAAATGTAAACATTTTTGTTTAACTTTATGAACTTCTCTTAAGATATTTTAATTGTCAAAAAAAATTTAAAATTAAATTTTTTTCTATAACTTTAATATTAATCGAATTATGTAATAAAATATTAAATATATAAATATAATTCTTTTAATCGTATATTTAATGAAAAAGTAAATAATTTATGGTGACATTCCAAATCGTACCAATACCAAAATTCACAAAATCGTTGTTTAACGATTTGTATTGTCAAAACAGCGGTAAATCAATTGGCGCGGTAAAAAATTATGTCCAAATTGGTTTTCTAATGGCACACCCATTATTACAACAAAGGCAGAGATGACTCAAATAAAAAAAACTTAATTAAACGTATTATTTTTTTTACAATTGTATTTGTAGTTCAAAATGTAAGATTATTAAACCGTACTTATAGAATAACAAATATGGAAGGGCAAACTGTTTAAACTGAACTATATTTCTATAGATTATTATTATAATACTAAAGAAAACAAAATTGTCTTCTCTCTGAACAATTAGATTTTCGACAATAATATGTTTTGAAATCTCACCTTTCAAATTTTAAAAAAAAAGTATTTCCTCTATTTTTTTTTGTTTGAAAAATAATTCTCAGGGTAAAAAGCTTTGGTTATGGAAAAAAGGCTGATATCCATTTTAAATGTGAAAAAAAAAATTTGCAAAGATTTCGGTCACAGGAAATATACAAATTATTACTATACATTTGATTTTCGAACATTTTTTTTCTATATATTTACATACTTACACGGCATTCGCCGCCACGTTATATTATCTATTGTCGATTACAAAACTGACGACGACGATAACTGACGGAAATAATTCAGAGTGTACAATTGTGTAAGTATAAGAAAATTGAAAAAACCACACATAAAACCAAGGTTTTTTTTATTTTTTTTGTGACGACGATCCTATGGGAGTTGCTGCAGTATTATACGTAGGTAAATATACCAACGTTTCGGCTCAAAGTTAAACGTACGTAAATATATTATAAATCATCGGGACACGGATAATAATGCGATTTAGATACAAAACGAGTGTTTATTTTTGCACGAACGGTCATTGTATTTTGTCATTTTTCGTTTAGGAATACAACGGGAAGTCGTAGACACTCGACCGGCGTGTAAATTCGTTTCCTCTCTTTAAGTACGACCGCAAGACAAATTCTATAAATGAAATATCTTTTTGAGCCGCAGTTATAAATTTAATTTGGAGACGCAAATCTTTGAACAATTCTGAATATGTCTGTAGAAATGATGCATTGCTTCGTAGAAACTCGAGAAATCTTTTTAGGAATACTCGAGTATAGAATCAATAGTCGCAGTTATCAACCAAATGATAAATGGAAATATATTTCACTGTTGCCAACTCCAACCATAACATTATATCCTATAAGAAAATCATAATTCCATATTTCGTATTACACGGTTCTTTTGTTTTATTAACTCGCTACATGACTTATTATTCCAAAATGTGGCTTGCCTGATGATGTGACTATTATTACATTTTACTTCTAGGTTCCTTTATTTTCATTTATCGTGGTTTTTATTCCACTCAATTTTTAGGTTTCCGGTTTACATTTAGGACATTAATATTCTTGGAGTAAAATGGACTTGGTGAATTTTTTGATATTACTGTTGCTGTTAGCCCTGCTTTAACTTCAATGGGTGTTGAACAGTTGTTCTGAGTGACTACTTTCAGTTATTTAAAAAATATACCAGTTGCGCTCAATATATAAATTACAGAATACACAGAATACAAAAAAGGGAATTTTAACCTGTGTATTATTGAAAGTGTGGCTAACTTTCTTTACCAACTTGAGAACGAATTAAAAAATTGCGATTATTTTCTTCAGGTAGATAACATATGTAGAAAGGATGACATTTTCGATAGTAAGAAGTATTTTCAATAAGTATGAGTTTAACTTTCCCATCATCTATATGAAAATGGATTCACTAAATTTTTGGTTTTACGTTCCTACCCTCTAGTGAAGTAGACATTTGTTTTTATGAAGATCTGTTTTCAATTAAACTTCTATCAAAAAAAAACTAGAGAAATTGTCCGAATATTTTTGATTGGTATATATATTTCCTCAAATTTAACTTTTTGACATTTTTATAGTAAAATAATTACATGTGCATTACTTATATAGTGTGGTTCATTAAGCATGTTCACCCCACTTTTTTTTTTTTTTTTTGGTTAAATTTTGTGTATATTCAAGTTCTGATTTTTAAAATTTATAACTGTAGTTCAAGCCGAGTACTTAAATTGTTCACAACACTTAAGGAGTATAGTGATACGAACTATGGCTTTATAAATGAGAACCTACATTAAAAATTTCTTAAATAGAAGAAGTATCACTTTACATAAATGTTGGTATTAAAATTTTTCATTTCAGTCAATCCGTTGATGAGATATTTCATTTTTATGTCTAGGAAGGTGGAAATTCCCCCCTTCATTTATTTAAAGTAATACTACTCACTCCTTAAATGTTGTGAACAATCCAATTATTATAATCAGCTTTAACTACACTTAAAATGTTTAAAAATTAAATAATTTGAATACATGCAAAATTTAACCAAAAAAATGGAGAGAGCACTCTTAGTGAATCATCCTGTATATGTATTTTTTTCTGAAGAAAGGGGCCGACTTGACTTACATATTATATTCTGTTGTGGTATATAATAAAAAATCTAAAATTATTATTTTACGGTAGACCGCCGTCGTATTTGTAGCAGATTTCACGTTTGACGGGTTCCAATATACTATACTGTAATAACTATAGTATTATAATAATACAAATCTTTTCTCATTTTGAGAATTGTACAAAATATAATTTTTTTATTTTTCTTATTACGTATATGACTTGTATAATATGGTTATATATTGTCATAGTTGCTGTATCGTATTATATGGTTAAAAAAAAAAAAAAAAATATTGGTCAGGCGGAAGTTATGCTTGGCACTGAGGATTTTGTATTATGAAAAGCTTTGGAAAAGTAAGTACCTATTTAATTATAGTGAAAAATTTAAACCGTATATAAAAATCTTTACGAATTGAAGTGCCCCCAACTTCATAAATTGATTATGTATATTATTAGCGTTTACGGTTTTCTGTAAATTCGTTCGTTGAATTCGTAAATGATTAGATACTTATATAAAAGTACAACCAGTGTTGTATAAATATACGGTTAAACAATTTGTCCTAAGATAATGGGGACGAGTGCAGCCACTGTTATAAGTAATTTAATAGTGTTATAGATTATAATTAGATCGGCAGTTCAAAATTTCCCGATCGTTTCGCTTGCTTAGAACTTGAATAATTGATTTCCACACACATTGATAACTATTATTAGAAACTGAGGATAATAGAGCTCCAGAAAAAAAAGTCCTTGACCAAAAACCACATAAGGAAAAATAAAACCTGACGAAGGAAAAAAAAGTCCCTGGGAAAAAATACAGTTATTGGGGCATCTTAAGAAAATCGATGGCATTGAAAAGAAGGTTTGGAAAAAAGCCCCATTGTAAATTAATATAATATATTTAAAAAATAAAAAATTGCAAAAATAATTAGGTGGCTATTCGAAAACATAATTTATGTATATTATTGCTTATTGCCTACTTTTGTTGGAAATCTATTAATCTATGTATATTTATCTTAATTTTCTAATTTATTGCTTGAAAATCCACATATAAAATAGTATAAAATAATATGCTATAGGTATGAGTACCAAATTTATGTTATATTGTATATTTAGACTCAGGGTTTTTAAACAATAATTTTAGTATATTTGTAGTCAATTTATCTTTATCGGTTATTGTAAGAATATCTGATTGTAGTTTTTGTAGTACGTAAATATTAAATAAATATTTGTTTGCTTCGTCGGGGCTTTTTTACCTTATGTTGGGATTTAGTCGGGGGTTCTTTTTCCCTAATACCATTATTAGCCATTATATATAACCATTATTTCGTGTATAAATGTATTATGAATTTCAGTATTGAAAACTGCTAGTACAAACGCCTAAAACTAGATACTGCAGACCTGTAGTGTCATTTATTCGTACTACTATGACCGTCTTTCCATTAAAGTTTATCAAGTTTTGTTATGATATAGTTATCACGGATTTACGGTCTCATTTCCCGAAAACAAAATATGTTAATAATACGGAACACGGTTGCAAAGTGCAGACAATAATCGTATGGATAATCACAATATAATTATTGTAACCAACAGTAGATGTATACGTTAATGATAGCTACAATATCTCTAATCTCTTATCAATCTCTTAAGAAGTTTTTGATAACCATTTCTGCACAAAAAAATTAACTTATTTTTAAATTTTTGCTTAATAATAATAAAATAAGTATGCACATGAAACAAATTCAACAATGCCCATGGGAGGGGGCGATCACCTCTATCGCCCCCCCCCTTTATATACGCCCCTGATTACCAGCCGATCAGTCTTGAGTTCGAATCATACCTATTGATTAATATTTTGCATTTTTGTACAAACACAAAACAAACGTGTCGATATGCTTACTAATCTTCACGCCCCATTCAGACAACTCTGCCCCTCCCCCCAATCACCTACTCCCTTAATCCCAACACACCTACGTAACCGCATATACCTCTTGTATCCCCTCTACTCTCGTCTATATGTTATCTATTTTACACGTTAAATTCAATATTTTCGGTATAATAATATTACGATAACATAAACAATAAACATATTATAATTTATTCGGGTCACTATTTTAAATCAACCGACATCCCTCTGTGCGAAGCCACATTATTTATATTAGAATTTATAATGCTGCTAACGCAGCAACACAATAGTATTACGGTGAAATATTAGTATATTATTAATATTATTATTTGTTCCATTTTATTCAAATTATATTTATTAATACGATGATTCACACGTTTATAATATATTATCACTGTACAAAACTTTATACGGGAAATCATTTTCAACAAATCAAATACCATCTGTGTAATTATTTATTACTATGTCTTTGGTCCCAGGGAAACAGTTCTTAAGTCGATTTCGCATAGTTTTTAATATAAAGATATTTCAATTTACCAGTTTAAAATTTGTTAGAATACACCAATCAAGCTTCTTTTTTTTGTACTTTGATACATTTATACCATCGATATGCAGTTTGATGGATTTTTGATGTTTGTCGTTTTTATTTCGATTGGGTACGTTAAAATCGAAATAGATATTACTCGAAAATATTCTATACTAGTTACAGATAATTGTCGGGTCACGATGTACAATTTAATAACCATTCTGCAAGAATACATAGAGAACGGTAACGCATTTCCATCCGTCGGCCGCGACCACGCAGAGGAAAATGACACACATTTTTTGGCGCGTTTAATCGCCGCCACATCGGAACGGCAGTGGTTGCGCGGTGGGGGCGCGTTTTCGGGGGCTTTCGCTGTATCGATTCCGACGGTGCGCTGCAGCCAGCTGCACTGCCGCCGTCGTCTGTATTCTTCGATATAAAAATCGGGTCCGTGGGACTTTTTGCGTTTGCGTGTTTTATTTTTTTACCCCCTTATAGTACCTATTATACATAGGTATAAGAAATACAAATCTATTTCGAAAAGTTTAATTTGTTTTATGTAGTTTTAATTTATTCAAAAACGACGGGGGGTTTTTTTTTTGCTTAAATACAATAAATAATTTACAATTTTTCGGTATTTTTTTGTTTGAAATTTAAATTTCAAATAATATTATGCTAAGATAAAAATAAAAACATGCGATGACACGCACTATGCGTCCGCGTGCAAGTTGTAATATGTTTTTAAATTATTTTCTTCTTCTAACATCAACGACTTAAAGTGTTAAAGTGCACGCGTCATAATCCATTATTGTCAGTAATCAGTAATCTGAAATAAATAATTGAATCGTAACTTTCACATTTTTATCAGGATACAAAATTGCTGATTTATTTATCTTTACTTAAATAGTTAAATAATTATCACGTATCGATAATGTATTGGAAAATAGATTACGCGGTCGGAGTGTTTGTTTCATACGATATGTTTATAGTCGAAAATTCAATTGACCTACGGGAAATCACTTCCGCTGTCCATCGGAAAAACCACGCGTTTCCGTCTTATTTGGTTTTAAAGGGTTGGATAATCTTACGGTTTTGATCTAATAGTCTGCATGCGAAGAAACGATTTGAGTGAGTCTAGACATTTCACACGATGTCCCAGACACGAGTATTAAACAAAATAAGTTATTATCATACTACAGCAGGACTCGTTAAAGATAATTTCAAAATCGTTCAAATACAAACATATAGATGTTTGAGAATATAGATTTTTTTAAATACATGTTTGAGTTTATTGTTTACTATATTTTATATTACTATGGTATATTTGTTAAAAAAAATTTGAGTACGAACACATATGGGTACTTTTAAAAAGTATTTATAAGTACTCGTAGTTTATAATACATTTTTATTACATCTCATTCCATAGGTAGAGTCGTTAGTATTCTATTTAATACCGTTTTTGTAATGCTGGTTTTAGTATTTAAAGTGCATGTTATAATTTTGAATATTCTACTAAATGTCCAACACGGTGTAATATACGACGCATTCCAATATAAAACAATGACATGATATGGAAAAAATGTTTAAAAATTATAAAAAAATGTAAAGTAAATATTTCTATTCAAATAAAAACGAGGTTGGTTACACATGTGATAATCGAAAATAATCATCGGTGAATATATTTTCATTCGAAAGTTTCGTAAAGCCGTTCAAAAACGTACATTTATTTGTTATATAGAATTCTAATCATATGCGTTTTGCGTTATTATTATCAATTTTCAGCGTTTTTGATAATTTTAAACATTTAGTCGATAATATCGTTATCAAACTTTTTAGTAATTTTATTTATTTAGAGAATGCTATCGTCTGGAATGTCCGTTATTTTTCATACTACCCATGTATTGTATTTAACCCGAAACCATTTCACGAACTATATTGCCTATCATGATTATCACATGATCTTATGATTGCCATAATAAAGTAAAATTTCTAGATAATAGATACTAAGTATACTATATCGTCATGGTTTAGACGACCAATGATGACCGTCGATAAAAGTTGAAGGGGACCAGATCGTTAGCAAATCACCGATCAGTTTCGCCGTTCCGGAACCTGTTGGCAACCGAACCAACAAGGCGCTGTATTCCAATCGGAACCGTAGCCCAATCACGTCGTGTTACTTCTCGCCCGCGCCACCGGGAAGTACGAAGACGGCAACAACACTTACACCGAAAACTAACAACGACGACGTCGACAATGATCACAGACTGTGGGAAGACGACGGCGACGGATAGACGGGATTTCATATAGACACGGATAGGAGTTACAATAACTACAATTTAAGTTACATGAATTTCTCACCTGTTTCAACGCGTGGCCGGTTAACGACGCACAATTGAAGGTGGTCGTGGTCTTATCCGGGACGCCACAATTCAACGATCCGGGCGGCCTCTCGCAGGTGCTGGTGGACTTACGCAGATCTGGCACCGACCTCGCGCAACGGTACGGCAATGCACCGGTGACTGGCTGCCGGATAAACTAACAATGGCGGCAGCGAACGAAAGGGAGGACAAGGGAATGCCGCGAATGGATCTCAGGGCAATACAAAGAACAACGTAAGGGTTTTGGTGCAGAAAATATAGTTTATTGTACCAAACACAATGCATAAAAGGAAAAGAAAATAATAGTACAATTAGAGAGAAAAAGTTACAGAAAAAAAAAAAAAAACAAATTGTATATACGACAGAATACAATGGCAGAATGATTTTAATAAGCCAAACGGCGGAATAATGTACAGAGAAATAATCACGGCATAGATAACAACATAAATGAAAATAATTGTATACAAATATACCATACAATATTATAACACGGTTACATTATAATATATTATAGAGGATTTGAGAAATTGAAATTACAAAATATTGAAAACCGTTGCGACCCAGACGGAATTGTGTCAAGTTGGTTGCCGCATTTGTGGCGCGAACAATCACTATTTAAAATTTTTTATCATCGAATTCTCCCCGAAAATAGAGATCTGTGTACTATATTATGGCTGTTGTACCCCCGCGTATGGATCTTTTCTCTGCTAGGTACTTTTGAACACTTTTAGCGGCTCTCTCTAGACCAAACGAGCTCAAACTCGGGAATTGGAGTTATTTTCCTCGTGTAGATTGCGCGGCGACATTGAGGCAGTGTACTTGGTAATTGTTTCATACCCTTAACGCCATTTCCGATGTGATACTTTCGTTACACTTAAAAAAAAAAAAACTTCTTTCAAGACGGAATGGTATATAATTTATGTATAGTTTGAGATTATTACAGTATTATTGTTATTATTACAAATTTAAATTAAATATCGATTAGTTTTAATATCACTTACTGTGTTTTCGTGGTGTCCAAGTTCCTTTTACACAATATTATTATTGTAATATGTACACAGAGAGTGTTCCGCGAGAATGTACTGTTTTCGAAAAAAACCTCTCATGTAAACAAAAGATATTTTTAAACTAGATTACTATTTATAAGTACATATTTTGTGGGCTATCTTGTCGTATACGACTGCAGTATGTAGTTTATCACTTTTACCGCTTTACAGCTATATTAAATAGGTACCTACCTATAGAAAAGATTATAAACACCTATTATAGTCGTGTCATTGGGGAGACGATTGTTTTTCCAAGTTATGGTTGAATATAAAGTGCGAGAAAAATGAGGTACCTTTATTAGAAAGATTAAATCGCACGGAAAACTGTGTTGTATAGATATAGGTAGTTAATAATAACATATGTTAATGGCCAAAGAAGAACCTCTACAATGTACTTTATGTGACATTAATCTAACGGTTAAACGTTTAATATCCGAATGTCATCAATACACCAACGACCGTAAGAGCCACGACATCTCACACAATATTGAGAATACCATTAATCTTTGCTGTCAGTGTTTTTTAAGTCGAATAATAAAAATAAATAACAATAATAATATATTAATCTATGTGACATTTATCTTGTAAGTGTAATGTCTAGTAAAATCTGAAAAACTATGGATTATTTTATAAGATATAAAAATGAGTTTTAATAACGAAACAAACAATTATAAATAGGTTATTTATTATTAAAAATAAAGATGAACAAGAGTTTACAGGATTAAATTGCAAATTATATAGCATAATATGTAGGCAAAGAGAGTGCTAATCTTTGACGGGTCAATACACATCACGGTATTATCGTAATTACGTGGTATACTACACACGATAAAATAATAGTCATTTTTTTTTTTGTTAAATAGAATTTTTTTAGGGATAATAATTAATTTTAAATTATTTAAAAATGAATCAAACAAATAATATTCACTACGGAAACTAAAGTTGGAATGGAACAATTAATATTGATTTTAGGTTACTAATTTTACATGCGTTCCAATATAATGCATAATATTTCGTAGACAAGTGATTATAAATTCAAGGAAGACTTGCTTAAAAAGAAAAAACAGTCTATATAAATTATATACGACAATATATTATTATATAACCATCGTCGAGAGACATACCTTATGTGGTAATGATTTTTAAACGTCGGATTAAAGTGTTTTTGAGTGATTTTTAATGTCCTTAACGAGCTATTATACGGTATCATCGCAGTAACCAAAACCAATAAGTACTGCAGTATTCTAATCATTATTCACGATCGGTAATTTTTCAGGGTGGGATTTATTGTGCCTACGCATCAAGAGAGAATAGCTGAACATATTTTTTTTGGTTGAATTATGTAAATTTTCTTATTTATAATTAATAATATTTGTTTATGATTAAGCTGAAAATATTTGAAACAATAATTCCGGTTAACTTTTTAGTCAGTAAAAACAACTTTAATGGCGAACTTTTGCATTTAGAATTTTGTATTACTGATGAGTAGGGATGAAATGTTATAGAAAGTGGAATTGGTGAAATATGCATGCAATTATACACAAAAAAAAAAAAAAAACGGAAATATTCCAAAAAATAATGCACTTCAGATGTTAATAAAAATATTTCACCTGGCCCATCAACCAATTTCTGTTCTCTCTAACCGAGAGAAAACAAAGTTATGATGTATCTTATAATGAATTGATTACTGTATTTTACATTTTATCAAAAATTATACAGTGTGAACAATTTTAACTTTGAATTATTAAATTTGACTCAAACAGACGGATGTTGAACTCAATAATATCGTTAAAAAACGATTTAGATATGTTATATTACATATTATTCCTGAATCGTCACAGAATGGTTTTTATTGTTTGCAGTTTATATTCTATCAAGTGTATAGATATAGTTTAAATTCGTGCACTAGAATATTGTAATCCAAGATTTAAAAAAAAAAACTGCATACACTGTGATTATTTTCTTTGTCTGTGGCTTTTCATATTGTGAACATTTGGAAAAAAGAAAAAAATACAATCATTTTTACTGTTCTTGTATAACAATAATTAAAACAACCAAATGGTAACTGTACATTATTAAGTTTGTTAATCAATTATTTAAGTTTTTGTTTTTGTAATTGCCGTTTATATTCTAATAAATAAATAAATAATTATTTTTGTGAAATCTACATCATGAACATAGCGCAGAGCTCGTTATACTGGTATATCTATCTCGTAATAATCAAAGAGCTGAAAATACTGTTGATGATTCTATTGTTGCAGGTAAGTTGTTAAAAATTAAATTATCACAATAGATAGGGTGAATACAATTTTAAAAACCATCTAAATAATTCGTAATTATTTTGCCCATCAGAAATCACCTTTCTTAATAATGATGGTTGCCTAATGTTGATGATGTTGATTGATCGGAGCAAACCTCGAGATTGTAGCTGATTGCTGTCGACTGGTTTGCATCTCACTCTTATTCTTGAGAAAGTTCAATTTGCCATTAGAGTCTTATTTACAAGTTTAACTCGATAATTTGCGAAGAAAGCAGTTCCAGAGAGCACTTAAGTTCTTTGAAAGGCTTTTAGTGATGTTATAGCCCGTAGTAGCCTGAAGGTCTACTTATTGGAGAATATAGAAGGAGAAGGTGAATCCGAAAAGCTGCTAATCGATCTTAATTTCAAAGGCATGCTTTGGCTATCGGGAAGGCAGTTGGGATATTTATATATTTACGCATATTTCGCATATTTACGTAAAATTACGGATATTACTAAATAATTTCCACGTTATTCGTATAACGATTTTCGATCGATAATTTAATTCCTAGTCTTATAATTTATTTCTTTGACCATATTATATATTATAATATATTAATTGCATTGGTAGAACAGAGGAACAGGTATTTAATAATAAATTGGTTCGTCGTATAGTGTAATAATTAATTGTAGTACACATACGAAAAAAATAGACACACAACTCAACAGCGCAATGAGAACAGTTAGTGGAACAGTAAAAAGCACATCGACACAATGGTTACCAATCTTAACTAATATTCTGCCACCAACATTATGCAGGAAAGAGGCACTGCTTAGAAAAACAACCAAATCTGATAAGACGAAAAGGTCCCTGTTATACCAAATGCTGAGAAATAAACCTAACCTCAGGCTAAAATCAAGGAAGCTCCCGTGGACCACAGCTAAGGAGTTGGCACTATCAAACTTTGAGGGTACAAAAGAATGGCGCGAAAACTGGACATCAACAGATGTAAAAAATAGTGGTCTAGTGTCAGATCCTAATAAAGGTGTAGAAGGCATGGATTTACCACGATGTATGGTCCGTACTTAATAGAATCCGAACTGGTCACGGCCGGTGCGGCTCCATGATGTCCAAATGGGGTCTTAAGGACAGCCCTACGTGTGATTATGGTCACGATAACCAAACAATTCACCATATTGTGGAAGATTGCCCGAAAAGGAGGTTCAATTGGGGCATTGAAGGAATTCATGTGGCAAAAAATGAAGCATTAGAATGGATTNATTATTTATTTATTTAATTTATTTTCATCTTATATTTATATTTTTAATTGTAGTTATTTTTATTTTTATTTTATATTCATGTTATGATTTATATTCGATATATATATTGTGTCCTTAACTGTGTTGATTTGTATTCCAGCCATACGAAATAAAAAAAAAAAAAAAAAAAATTGTAGTTATTGAATTGTACGTCAACGTTAAATTTGAATATTATTTTGATATGATGTTATCGAAATTCACATAAATTTAAATTATAGTTTGTTCGCCTGTTTTAATAATAATAATTATTATATTGGCTTTACTATAACACTTAATACTATTGTTAATTCATGCAATGGTGACACGAAGTGATATGTGGTTTATTAAAATCACGTGATTTATAAAAAAAAAATAAAAAAAAAAAAAAATGGGTCGGTGGGTTACTTGGGTGTTTAGAAATATATCAAAAATTATTACGGTTTTACAAAATAAATTATTATATACTAAATATTTAATTTTCAATGTTCACTGTAGTGTACACATATTATAATATTATAACGATTTCGATTTGTTTTTTCGAATAAAATCTAACTAAAATCCATTAATATATGTGTCACGCTATTATACTTCAGTACCTGTTTAATCTAAGCTAAATTATTTTACGGTATGTTATTTCCTCTTTGATTGTTTTAGATTATTATTATATGTTTCTGTATTGAAAAGTTCCAGTAAAAAATATTAATAAATAAATAAATATAATGTATAAGTTTTAAGGTAATTTTCTGAATACGCCAGTGTTTATGTATATTGCTTATAGTCGAAAAAAGTTATTAAAAGTGTTTCAAAGAGGACCCCATGTAAATTGGCTGTTGACTCTTGGTTTATAGTTTATAAGGTATGGTCGGTCTGGTCGGGGTATTTTTGGTAGGTGGGTGAGTGAAAAATGAATTCGGTGATTCAAGGTGAAAATATTTCACATTGAATGTGTGTTTTAAAATATTGATAGTTAGAGGAGCTTGGTATCAATGTGCAAAAGACTTTAATGACCTGTCTCAGACTCTTTTAGCTAAGTATTTTGTTCGTGTATTTATTCATTTTTCTCTACGTATTTTCTGTTTAGTACTAACTTTTAAAAAATTTGTCTGTTAAATTAAAACCGAGTACAAGTTTTCGAACTATAGAACAACCATAAGTTTTGTTGAAGTACCTATCCTATAAGCATAACATAAAGAATGATAAGTAAAGAAACTTTCATGTATCAACGACGGTTATTTTACAAACTGCCGTTATCGAAAAATTGTTAAAATGTTCACAAAGCTCACGTTTTTAGTGCGTAAACTATTATTATAATTTATACAATAAAATTATAACCGTTTTATTGTTAAAAATATGCAGTTTTTACCGTTTTACACTATTAACTGTAATAATTTTTTAACGTGGTCAGATGGATTTAATCTGATTCACTAATCGCATTGAATACAATATTAAAAATTCTTGTTATTATGATTATTTAAAACTATTATTGGGGTTTAGCCCGTATAAATTAATAAAATAGAAAAAAAAAGAAAAAAAAAACCACGTGAAGTTTCCTCACTGTTTCGTTGTATTCATAATACAGTAACATCATCTCACGGTTAATTTATTGTTATATTATGCATGTGTTCATACATACATTACATACATGTATATTAGGGTACGCGCAGAGCTGTTCGATTATTTTTTATTTTATTGATTATTCTTAAGAACAATTAATCAAAAAATGGGATTAACCGATTGATCGCGAATCGAATTTTCGTTTAATACTATACTAAAACAATTTACTATTAAAAAAACTGAGTATAATCAATGGAAAAACAGACAGATTATAAAAATGTACACTCGAATTTAATAGATTGTTGTATTGTGCGTTTCGCCAATCACACCGATGACATTAATAATAACAGTATCTCGTGTTTGTCGTTAATTTTTATATTAATTTTTTATGTTAATATTTCAAATTATCTATGTAGTATATCGATAATGAGAGTTATTAAAATGCCTATATTTTTGTGTCTAGATGAAGCCTATCGATTTCTGATTGATCAGTTCTCTGATTAATCGAAATAATCGAACATACTCAAGTAGGTATAAAAATATTATCAAACGTTGTATTTTTAAACGCGGATTTCCGTCTCTTTAAGTGATACGTGTATACCTAACAGCAGCGTATTTCTTTATTTTTTGGGCTCAGGGGGGAGGGGGAGGGCCGTGGGGATTGCTGACGCCCCAAAATATCGTACCTATCTTATCCCCCGAAATCGATATCGCGTTCGCAATTATTTATACCGCGGCACGGGGGGCATACTCGGAATACAAAAAAAAAATAATTTACACGGCTGCCGAACGCGCGCGCGTTGTCGTTGGCATATATATTATTACAGTGTACGGTGTATACATGTACACGAATTGAATTTATTGGCCGTACACAATGCGGTTAGAAACGCGCGGTATAAGCGATGCGGTCGAAACGAAGGAATGGGGCGGCGGCGGCGGTAAACCATTAAATTACTCCGCTCGATCGAACGGTTCTTTGGTAATTTCAACATACTCGTATAATATTATATATTATTATATACGCGATAGTATTTTGTCCACACTCGCGTATAATATTATTTTATCGCGAACAGCTACCGCGAGCAATTAAAATTATAGTTATGGATTACGATGACGGTTTTTTTTTTTTTTTTTTTTTTAAATTTAATACTCTCCTTACATATTATAAGAACGCCGTCAAGATCTTCTTTTATTTATCTTCATTTATTAGATCTCGATTCAACAGCAATTTCGCTACTTGCTTTAACGAGATAACACTAACGCAATAACGATCATATTTAAACTTGTGCGGGTTTACGACTGATTATTAATATATAATAACAAGAACATATTATAGCAAATTAAGATAAAAATAAAATGAAAAAAAAAAAAAACATTACCGAATTGGAACATTGGTCGTTCGGCTGAACGTGTGTGTACAGAAAGGTTTCGCAGCCACATCGTGTAAATTGACTTTCTCCAGTAAAATCTGAATATATAAGTGTATGCTCGTATTATTATAACCATTGATAAAATATGAGGTATGTAAAATTTTTCATACAAATTATAATATTTCCTCGTGAAAAAATGATTTTTAAAAATCACCCAAAATAAACAAATAAATAAATAACTACGGAACCTGTGGCTAAAAATAATAACTATATTCATTTATGTTTAAATAATCGACACTTTTTACGTATTGCACAAATACAAACACATGAAGTGGTTGCTACCAATTAATTCGATTAATGCGCCTCCATCAATACTCAGAAAGCATCTCATGCTTAAATGTGTGTATGTGTTATACACTTACTCTTATTTACACATTCCACTACTATGTTTATTTTTAGTTTGTTTTATCAGCATTTAATTTAAAGGTGGATTGAAGTGGTAAAAAAATGTAGGTTAAATTTTAACAACATGAATTTCCTCTGCGTGTTGTTGCGGTAAAAGAATGCATTTTCAGCTTAAAACACCTCAAATGAAACTAAGAATATAGAATTTTATATCTATACAATACGGTGTTAGTAACAACGATGCACCTTTTAAGGGTTTCAACTTTCGATTCATCCTTTCATTGTGTATTGTGTTCAAATTTCATTATATTTTTATTTTATATAGTAGGTGTGTAAAGTTGATTCTTGATAGTTAAAGTCGGAGGACCTTAGAACAAATTTTGAATTATTGTGTGTTCGAATTGATAAGTGGTTCGAAATACTGAGAAGACAAAAAAACAATTTGAAAAATGTACGTACCAAAAATATGAAATATATATGTATGCATAAATAACATTATTGCATAATATTATACTGTTACTTAAATTATTATTATTTTAAATATGTATTTTGTTTTACTTCATTGAATTCGGTTTAACATTGTCAATACTATTTTCGAGAGTTAACAAAGCTTTAAAAACCTCGATACTGACCTCTGAGGTGAGCAAAATGTTGCGTTATTTGTCCAATGGTGAAGGACTTACACATGTATATATAATAGTAAACTATTAACAAATCATATAAGAAGAATTTACATTCAGATTGCCGAGAGTCGAGCGGATAAAACTTCGAATTGTCAAGTGTTGCGACTAGGTTGTGGCCCAATTTTATTTAAAATTAGCGAGAGTACTTGTTTTTATTGTTTTTATTCGGACTACTGCAAAATTTTCGAGCTTTTACTCAGAAATACCGGAATTTTTAAATAATCGAAGGTTTAAACTATCGAAAGTCAACTGTAGTTGTAAAAGAATATTTCTGTAACAAAAAATTGATTAGTAGTGATGAGGAGCGAAGGTGAATTAATTCAATTTTTTTTTCGTCTACCAGTAATCTAAATCAGATAAATACGCATTTCACGAACACTACTAGGTAGGGACGAGAGTATGTGGCGGTCGATCGTACGATTATTTAGGTCGGTCGTCGTTATAGATATACGCAGGTATAATATCGTCATGTGCCGAGCGCAGTAGACCGTGATGACCGATCACCTTTGACACGAGGCCGGGCGTATACGGAAAGGTTGGGGCATCTACGAAAGATAATCGGTCCTGAACGGTAATATTTTACGAATGAGAATGCGGTTGACGTTCGAGCCTCTCCTCAAAAACTTTTCAAATATCATCGCCGTTATATACTCCGTGATGTTATATTACTCGCCATTTTTTTTGTTTTGTCTTAAACGCCTACTTTCAAAAACAAAAAAACAAAATACTCATATAGTAAACGCCCACTCCCAAATCAAAACATAAACCGTCAGTACCTATATTAAAGGTATATGTTAGTATAATTATTATCATAAAGCTTCGAGATTTATATAGCATTTGTCTAATATTTTTTGACTCGACATTTAATCTAGCAGAGATCAATAGAAATGTATGTCTACTTTGTGATGACGCGTAAGCCACTGACGAAAACTCAGGTCCTCTCCCTTCTCATAATTTTAAAATAAATTCGTTTTTATATTTTATTATCCAACATGCATTTGTTTGTTTTTGTTATCGTATCTATACTTGTAGGTATCCACGTAGGTAGACGCACTGTGCTAGGAAATTCATGCACTCATATATTTTGAGGTTATGATACTGTAAGTAATTGTTTTGAATGGTTTATAATAAATATATTATAATAAATTAAAATGTTACTTGCACAATTCATTTCGCAGAACTTAAATCGCATTAAATAACAAAATCAACATTTCGTTAGAAACGGCGTATCACGTAGGCAATATTGATACGCTGACGTAACGAAAACAAAAACCGCCGGTATCTGTTTTGGTCGATGTTATAACCACTTTTTATTTTATTTACTTTTTGCCCGTTTTTCCAACGACCATGGTGGCGGATTAAAAGCATTTCAAAAATCGCCTACTACGGTCAAACTCGTATACTACAAATACACAGTTTAACGTAATGCATTACATAATACGTTTATTTTGTTTCTCGTTCGACCTTTTTCAACGCCGTGTTTGTTTTTTTTTTCAAACATATTTTAATATTATGTGCACAGTATACTAAAATTACGCAGTAAAAATCGTTAAAATATAAAAAAAAAATTGTCAAAGAATCGTTTATTGTAGGATACATAAGTTGTAAATTTAAAAATATTAAACTATTATTACTATAACAATAATTATAAAGATATGATTAAAACAGAAAGTTTATTTAACATGACCAAGGGCACCCGGAGTTGAAAATTCAAGGGGGGACAGTCCTAATTTTTACCAATAATCAAACACTTTTTTTAATGAATTATGTGTCTTTTAAAAAACGTTTAAAGGGAATCTACGTAATTTCGACACACGCCATTTTGACGCAACTACATTTCGACGCATTTTTAAATTATTATTATTGATTTATTTTTCAACATAAAGGTATATAATAATATTTTAGATATTTATGGAGATTGTATACAGATATTATTTTAAATTATTAGATGTAACATTTTAACGTCAGAAAATTGATCACGCTTATCAGTATAACTGTTCGAAACGATAAATTTAATTGATAACAAATACGCATTCTATAATGTGTTCAGTATTTGCCGAGACTTACGACACATAATTTCTATTAAAACGCCTTTAGAATTTATAAAAAGAGGGAACGATTTGTTGGTTTAAAGATTCATCGAAAAGATGAAACACATAGTTGAAAATAAATAATATCTAACGACGGACGAGTTATTAACAGGGATTGCGCACGATTAAAATTGTATATACATATGAGAAATAAGATTATTATAAAAGACTGTAATAAATACATGTATTATACATTTCTTTGTTATTAATTTATTATACATGTTCATTCATTAAGTATTATATTTATTTTATATTTAATGATAATTAAAAAAATACGTGGAAATATATAATAGTTACGTCAAAACGTGTCAATTGTCTTGTGTCAAAATGAAGTGTGTCGAAATGTGCTATGCACTCAACTGTCTCGCGTCAAAATGACTATGTCCATTTGACGCGCGTCGAAATCTCCGTGTCAAATTGACGTGACATCATTTAAAGCTATTTAATAATATAGCATTAAATTGTGCACTTATAGTGCTACTATTGAAATTTTATTTTATTTTTTCCAAAATCATCAACATATTTGTCTGCTAAATTAAGTTCTTTGACATTTTTCATATGCGAATTTAACATACATAATCCGGATAAACGATTCTTACACATTAGATAACCACAAGTCAACTATCCACAAATGATCGGCTGTAGTGGTGTGTACCAATATCAAATTATAGAGCATAAAACAGGCCATATTGTGATAATAATTTAGTGGAATTCTACTAATAAGTAGTAGGAAGTATACCTACCGACTGGTTACCAATTAATCTTGGTACCAATAATGAATTTTGGGATTTTGAGACATTGAATTTGGATATAATTATTTTAACTTGCTGGAGGGCTAAGGGGAGAGTTGTCCCTCCTCCCTGCTCATCCTCGTGGCGCCGTTGTACAACGCCATAAATAGATCTAGTATTATTATTAACCATAACAATAATAATAATAATAATGATTACCGCTGATGATTCTTATTGTTACAATTGTAATAATAACAACAATGTAAATTTTAACAAAGGGAATAGAGGAATCATTAATATAGAAGGATTGATTGTGAAGACGATTAAATAATGTTCTATGTGGGAGGTGTAGAGAAGTGGTGGTTAGGGGGTTTGATTTGAAGACTTAAATAGAAAATTCTCAAGAAGCTCCGACACGCAATAATTCGATTAGAACAGTCGGTTCCTGCGGACAGGTTAAAATGCCAACACCCGGAATATACGAATTTGGACTGAAACCCAGGGAAAGATTAAAATTCGATATTTTTATTAGGTATTTCACATGCGATGATGTTTTCCTATAGGAAACGAATCATAGTAAAATATTATTATATTTTTTGTTTATTTTGGAAAACGTGAATAAGTCACTAAAATCGACCTAAATAATAATGTTTTAAATCCGAAAATACCGTATTTTAATAATATGTAGGTATTACGAGTCGTCGTTTGATGTCGTAGTAAAAACATTTTATCGAGAAATTATTTCATAGCTCACACATTTATGCCACACATAGCATTTTATTATTATCAATTTTATTTTTCTCGAATTTTTGTACAGGTATTTTATTGCTATATTGTATATTATATTGTTCATCTTTAATGTGAGATAGGTATTCTCCGAAATAATGGAATTTTACTTATCAAATAACGGAAATATAATATTTTAGACTTGGTTAGTACTTTAATTGACCAAAAAAATGTAATACTTTCTTGATATGTCGTATCGTGGATTGATCACGCGTACATAATGCAGTACTAGTTTTTATCGACATAAATTTCGGTTTTTGTTTTTTTTTTTTTTTTTGTTTGTAATTTAATGAGAAATCGTGTAAAGTTTAAAATATTCCACTGCATATGAAATATGCTTAATATATTATATTATTGAAAAAATAAAATGCGTTTTCTTCGTTAGCTCTAAATATTTTTCATACACATAGTCTATTATAAATCATTATGTGTTTTTCTACATATTTGTTCAGCGATTCGGATAATAGTACGGTATACGGTAATCGACTTTTGAAAAAAGGTAAACATCGGTGCCAAATTAGTACAAAAACGTGCGTAGATTATTTAACATATTGTTATCAGCCGTATAACGCGTAGGTTTAAAAATAGGTTTTTTAACTAAGTCCGCCGAAGAAATCTTCATTTGGATCTAAGCCAGTAAAGTATTATTATACAAATTGTTACGATATTTCAAGGTTATATTATTATTATATCGCACACGCTTGAGACGAGACATATTTTTTTAATTTGTTCGAACCATTTATCTTTCCCGGATGATACGAAAAAGTCCAATTTAACACTCGAATTTCTGAAAGATATATTTGGTCTATTGCATTGACATATACTATTGACCGAGCTTAGTTTAGAATCTTTTTGTTAGCAATAAGTAAAATAGTATGTCTGTCTTTTTTATTTACTGGTTACGTTGGTGATTCTACAATTTATTTATGAATCATAAATTCATGGTTATTATTTACAATATCATTTTCCTTTGAATAATCCTAAATGATTATATATATATATATATATATACCTCTTAAACTAGTGGTTCCCAAAATTTTTATGCTACGCACCCTTTGTACATTTTTAAAAATCTTATCTCGCCCCCTTAAATTAGATTAGATTAGACTATTAGAGTTTAGACGACCCCCTTTTTTTGAGTGAGCCGTACAAATAAATTTTACAATATAACTATATATTATACGTTAGGTATAAATCTAAAACTAATTTGTTTTCAATTTTACTGGTTGTAAAATGCCATAATTATTGTCACAACAAAATTCTCGTTATTTTATCGTCACTATACCGTGAAGTTTCAAAATTAATTCCCCCCCCCCCGGTTGAAAACCACTGTCTTAAAAAATACCGACAGAACTCTGCTAGGAAATTATTATTACTGTATGAATAAATGATAACAACTGAAATAGATAGGTTATTCTTTTTTTTCTTTTCGAATAGCTTCCATCAGACCGAGAAACCGAGGCACTACGTTAATATTTCTTTCCTTGGCCAGGCCTAAATAGATAATTTTAACCAACCCAACTAGAATATTTTCGTTTAATACTGTACACTGGTAATATCTAACGGGAAGAGTAATTATTAAATAAGATTAAATGTTATGTTGTAACGACACCGAAAAAACCAAAAACCAAATTTACTCAAAATATTCGTATCGCCGGATCGAGATAAAACAATCGTCCTGTATATAAGTCGTCATCATTGAAATGTGTATGTGGGAGTGTGTATTGTCACCGTGGTGAACACAATGAAAAATACTTTCGCCGCCACCACCTGAAAAGAGGAAAGTTTAGCGCTTTGGTATTTAATTACTGTTCAGTAGACTCGGTTTAAAAAATTCAACAAGTCCGATTGTCCTATATATAGGTATAGGTTCGTGACAAGTACGGCCGGGGCTCCAGATGAGATTCCGCGGTGAAAACCGTTGACACCATCGACTTCTATCGGTCGAACAATTAATAATAATAATAATTAATTAAAAACGTCACGGGAAATCCTACACTGAAGCATACCTTTTTCAAAATGGTCACGTATTATCGATTTATATAAAAACTCTTCCAATATCAACACAGTTTGGTCACAGTAATATATTATACTAAGTTCTGAAGAATAATATTTTTATTATAGGAAACAAAACAAAAAGTTACAGATAACATTTGGGAAAAACAATGTTTTAAAAATCACCAAAAAAAAAAAAAAAGACTATAATGTATGGACGAAAAGCTAATATACTACTACTTATACAGGTAGTGCTACAACGGAATACATTAGTTAAATGATCTCTGAGGGAAATGCGTAGGATAATGTGGGAAGACGTAGTAAAAAAGGACGTGGTAGCTTTAAAAGATGGAACGAATTGGACAATTCAACGGGTATAGATAACTGAAGAACTCTTGGTTGAGAATGGGATCAAAACAAACCCAAACAATAATAATAATAATAAAATAATTTTACATTTATTTCTTCTTCTTAATCATAATGATTAGTGATTACTAACTACTATTTACTACAAGCCGTTTAATTTTAATTCAATGCTTTTGTATTAAAAAAAAATATATATATCCTATAATATAAATAAAATGTCTTATGACATTCGTAATAAATCAAAATTCTATTGTAAACTGTTGTTAACTGTTTTTTTTTTCAGTTTTAACATAAATTGTATACGAGGTTGTAAATAAAGTTATGTATAATTAATCTAAGAGTTTAAAATAGGAATTTAAATTTTTTAAATTGTAATAACACATTTATCCTACCATAAGCTTTCTTAGTGGTATAAATTAATTGTAATACATTGGATTTAAATATTTAAATGCAATGTATAAACAATATATAAAGAAAAAATAATAGTAATAAAAACACTACAGATTTTATACCATTGATCAGGATTTAGTATAGAATTTAAACAAAATACGTTAAAGTACTGTTATTCAATAATATTATTAAAGTCACTTAACGATATCTAAATCTAGATCGATTAATCCGATCTGATTTATTTTATCGGACGTGTAAACACAAAATCCAGCTGAAAAACAGATATTTGTTTTATTCGGATTATGTCCTAAACTCTACTAAAAGTCAGAACATTAAATAGGTACCATGGAAATTCAAAAACGTTTAAACTCGTACGTCACATTGGTTCTCATTTTTAATCCTATTAAACACACTGTCACGGTGATGTAATCCGAGATTACCGGCACTACAGACTACAATACTGTCGTAATTTATACTGTTAATCCAGATTTAGTTGTCGAGTGATGCGACGGGTAATATTTGGATACATAACGCTATTTATAGGTAAGGTGAGATGGACGGGTTATGGTAAATATTAAAAAGCCTAGAGTGAAAAAAAACCGGACATAAATAAGACCATAATTTATGGGTAGGTCACAGTTGTTGGTAGGAAGCTTATTAGATAATTTAGTTTATATATACCTACTGAAAGGATTAAAAAATCATTGCAATCAAAAACGATTCTGAGTGGAACTAATTTAATCCCTAGGCTGGAGAAATATCAGTCTATTAGTTAATCAGGTCCTGTTACCACTTTTAAGCAAGCTTGTGTTGGTGACAGAGAGCAACATTTTTTAAATAAATATTACAATATAAATTTCATTTAATTTAAGATAATTAAGTATGAAAAATTATAAAAATGTAAGATTAAACAAATTTATGCTTATTAAAAATAGCAGTTAGTTTCAAAGTCGATAAAACATTTTTAGACACGGACTCTGAAATTCAGGTCGTAGCGAGGGATCTATTGGTTTTACTATGATGTTGGTGTTGATTATTGTTTTTGTGTCTATAAGTAAGTATTCTAGTAAAAAAGTTGCTCCAATCGTAAACTAACTAGATATGGATTTTGTTCCTTTTATTAAATCCATTTATTAATACCTAAATTATTTTTCATAATAATAGGGAAAAACCAAAAAAAAATAAAAAGTACGTTTTTTCCAAATTACGATGCATTTGATTACTTTTAAAAATTAAAAATGAAAGAAAACCTAAGCAAATTTTACGAAAACGGCCGTTTCATTATATTTGATTTTGTTTTTCTACAAGAAATCTTGCTCCAAATTTCAAGTGTATCTTTTTGGTGCACTTATATTGGAAATCGTAAAAATTACAACATTTAAAAATAATTTAATCGAGCATAGCTCAGAATCGTGACTTGGTAGCAATGATTTAACGTTACGTATACATTTTAATTAAATAATTTGATTTATTTTCTACCTTTCCAACTTCTACTTACAACAGTAGCATACTTTTCAGTAGCACCGGCCTTTTTTTTTTTTACTTCAGGATTTCCCCTCTTTATTAGTGCGTGATGTAACTTTTTTAAACAGACCTTTTTTTCCTTGTATCTTTTCACTGTAAATCTGTGTGCACGTATATACCTTCGGTAACCGGTGAGCGAGATTCGATTTTCGAGGGTTCGTAAACTTTTCGAGATAAACGCTTGTCGCCGCCGCGTGAACTCTGATCGATCGATTTCGCCTGCCCCCGCGGCTCCGGTCTTTTCGATAGTCGCTAATGACTTGCTATACTAATGAGCTGCTGCAGATTAATCCCTCTCTCTCTCTTTATATATATACTTTGCAGAACCCAAGTTTTGGTATTTCTAATCGGAGCCAAAATCGGGGGCGTGACGTATTTTTCACCCCGTTTTATTAATTATATTGCCACGATATTGATATTATTATAACGGCTCCCAGAGAGAGAAAAAATAAAAACATAAAATGTCATACAGAAATTCGACTCGCTAACCGGACGTATCGAGAAAGGAAAATATTATATTATATCGTGGCGACGATAGTCGATAATAATATTATTATTATTTTTCGCACAAATTGTGGCGCGTTCAAATTGCGTTGTATAACATTGTCTATTAATAATACGACGAGGACGGTTTTAAAACGGGTCTATGACAACTGGATTTCTTTTTTTCTCTGGTCGGCGTTCGAAAAATCATTACGTCCAACGTCAAACCGTTTTAATAATATTTACTCGGGCGATCGCCCAAAACCAATAGAGTTTACCAAATAGTTACGAAATATTATATTTTTTCTTTCCATCGTATGTTTTTTCCTTTCTCATTCCGTGTCCTTCGATAATATTAATTCATTGATAGATCTAAAGTATATTTATTAAACAATCAATATATAGCACAATAGATAATATTTTAGTTTTTAAATTCTGAGCGGAGCAAGGAATGTATTGATTTTAACATGATATGTTTTTTTTACCAGAAATCTCGCTCCAATATCTTCATAGAACTTTTTTGTAAATATTTTTATCAATTTGCAGTCTTATTAAGAATACTTCTCAAAAACATCCATTAAGAAAGTATTTAAGAACACATATAAATACTCGGAATGTTTACTTTACGGAATGTAAAGTAAAAAGAATGTGTAAAAGAATGTGAATTTAGTTACGGAATGTAACTTTCAATACTTAATAATTAATTAAAGCAGATTTATAAAATAAATTTTGAAATTTCCAATATAAAATTCGATATTCACATATTTAAGTATCTATTATTAGACCATTGTACCACTTACTTCAATTTATACTGAAAAATTAAAATAAATAAAATATGCGTTATATTAATTCTGAAATAATTTAGTACTTTGAATGGATTAAAAAAATTTTAATAAATAGGAATTGTAAACTTATCATACCATAATTTCATCCCAAAATTTTCTATTACACAAAAACGGCAGGATTTTTCAAAGTGTTAATATAAAAATGTTTGCTTAAGCCTCCCTTGGTCATTTAATTTCTATCTAATTCGTCACTTCATTGCGTTTGGCAGACTCCGTTCTTCTCGTTTTTTATCGAGAAAGATATCACAAGATTCAAATCATGGATATAAATCATAATGTATTGGTTTTACAATGCATTATAAAACTGTGTAATTTTTTTTTTTTATTTGTAAACAATTTTTCGACAATATATTTTGCTCCAATTTTCAAATGTCGCAATTTTTCTGAAGGAAAATTTGACTGGAGTAGTAACTTTATGAAGCCCAATTTTTCATTTTTCCAGCTGTTTTCATAATAAACGAGAAAGTACAGAAAAAAGGGGAACTAAAAAAATTAATTATGTTTTCAATTTTTTATTTTGTGTTGTTTTGATTCAGTCAAAAAAATTTTTAAATACTTGAAGTTTGGATGGAAAACATATACTTGCCTATCTAAAAGTTGTACAATTTTCAAAACATTGTAACCATTTTTGAATTATTTCTTGTTATTTTAATTTTTCGCATTTTGTTTACGTAGTTATTGTTTGGTAGGTACTTTGTAATTAAAATTGTGAAACTAAACAGTAATACCAATAAATTTATCAGAAGGTTTATTATAAGTCGTACTTTGAAGTAAAATAAAAATTTAGTGTAATATAGAATATGTGTATATAAATTTTAATTTCAATTGGAAAGCAACACTATTAACTAAACTCCGCTTAGAATCGTTTTTCTTTAGCAATGCTTAATCGTTGTGTACAGATATCCATTAAATTTCCCCTCTACCATCCCAACTTCTTATGATACACAACAGTGGCCTACCCCCACTATGCTAAGTATGTTCATCTTTTTTATTCTTTAAATATTAAATAACAACACGGCATTTTAAATTCTTCAATTGAGTATTTACATGGAAGTATTTAAAATTCATAGAAAAATACCTTCAAGACAGTATTTAAAATAGTAGTTTTGAGGTACTCTAAATACCATACAAGTATTTTAATACTTTTACTTAAATACTTTACATCACTGTCAATTTGGTACATTATAGAAGTTATTTTTAGATTCTGACAACGTTTTTTTCTGGGTTTCACATTTGCTGGGATAAGTATTTAAAAAATCGAAATAATCTCAATTGAAATATTTTTCAATTTATACCTACATTTCGTACATTTTACTGTTTTTCCTACCTTTTTTTTCGGTTTTTCACATTTATGAAAAAAAAATTTGGTAAATTTAAAAATGACCTGTTTAAAGTCTGGTCAGAAATCCTTTTAGAAAAAATGCTATAATTGTAAATCGGAGAAAAATTGCTGGTAGAAAAGTTATCCACAGAAACAAGAAAAAAGAGCTGATAATGGGGACGGTTGCGAACACTGTTGTAGATGAGAAATTGGGAAGGTAGGATACATAAGGTTATTTTATTTATATCTGTAAACAACGATAAACCATTTTTCGATGAAAGACGATTCCGAGCGCAGTTCGGTTATTCATAATTTGAAGTGTCGTAAATTTTTTTGCATTTTTCGTTTAAATTTGATTTCAAAACTCTTATTAAAAAAAAAAGTCGTTTGATGATTTTGGAAATTTTACCCCGTCTAGGTAAGTCCAATATAAGTATTATTACCAAATTTTAAGTCTCAACGTGTATTTAAAACCGAATCAAAGTATAAAAACTCCACAAATTAAAATTACATACAAGCTCAAAAGTTTTGGTGATGATATCGTAAGAAAGTAAATCAAAAAGGCAACAAAAGATTTATTGTGATTTTTCGAATAAATCATTTTTCTGGTAATAAATGTCGTCCGGAAATTGCAAATTTTCGTATGTTTTTTCCCACTTAGGTGCTTTAATTTAATAAATTAATTTTTAAGTACAATTGAGACAACGTAAGCTATTAGAAAAGTTGCTACATGTAAAAATCGGAGCAAGTTTACTAGGAAAAAACGTGTACACAGACTAGAACAAAAACAAGAACAAAGAAATAAACAGCATTGTAAAACCAATAGCTCCCCTACTACGATCAAAATCTAAAATATAGTATTTTACTAATATATTTCGTGAAATAAATATATAAATTTTGTATTTTTGTTTTTGGTTGTAATTGAATTAAAAATATTCATAAAGATTTGAAATTTGGACAAAAAAATTATATTTGTCTTTTCTAGAAGCGGTATAATTTTCAAAACATTTGTGTAATTTTTAAACTATTTATAGACATTTTAATTTTTTGAGTTTTGTACGTGATTTGTATCCGGTAGGCGCTTTTTGGATACAATAATTAGACTAAACAGAAATGCATGTATATTTAACAGGATGTCCATTCTTAATCGTACCTCGCAGTAAAAGAAAAAAATAATAATTTAGTTTAATTGATATATTCGCCTTATAGATCCTATATTTATTTAAATATTATATACAGTTTCCGTGACGATTAGTTCAATTCTTATGACTTCAGTTATCTTTCACAAATGTCTCTATGAGATTCATAATAATTGTGTAACATAACTATACAAAACACTAGTCATGCTTTAAAATATACTAGCTACGATACGAGTGCAGCGTGATAATTAAAATCCGGGAGTTTCGAATCCGTTTCCTGTTGTATAAAAAGTTCTCTGACAAACGTTTAACGAAATAAATATAATATAGAGGGAAGAAAGTTTTGTCGCGAAAGTTTTGCGGAAGAACGCCACGGTGAGAGAAGAGTTTCGAGGGGTGAGTGTATAAAACAAGTAACTTAATTTTAACTTTTAAAAAACAAAAAAAATACCTATTACACTATTATATATCGTTCCGCTTCGCGGAGGCGACATGATTAATCTTTACAATTAAATTTAATTAAATATTCCACACGTAATAGTTTTTGCAGTATTTACGGGCACCTGTGCATGCAGCACATTATTATTATTTATATATGCATATTATAAGACTGCACTGGTTAGAATATTATTATAATATTTAAGTTCAATATTTTCGTAACATATTCGTTGAAGTTCAACGGTTGAACTATAATTACAGTAAATAATGTTTACATTCGTATAAGTCGTATAGAGCTACACATTTCTAGCGCGACAATAAATATTAATTTTGAAATTAAATACGAATATTTATATTCTTCTTACATTATTTTGCACAGAAACAGTGTTATCATTGATTATAGTTTATACTATAGTCAGTCAGTTATAATATTATAACCGGATGCCGTTGTTGTCATCTAAGTTAGTATGATAGAATAACGCTATGCAATGTCCTATAAAAGAATAGCCAACTCAGCAACTCTACCCAATTATTTGAGGAACTGTTCAACAAGACCTCCGTCAACTTCAATACATTTAAGAAGTCACTAATGGAATGAACTCCAAACATTTTCGAAAAGTTCTGGATTTCACATTATTTTTTTGGCCACATTAGTTATTTGTTCATTAAGATAATTTGGTATTAATTTGAGTATTTATTATATTTTTTTACAATCAAATCAGTTATATTTTTCTGATAGAATCATTAAATTAGCACTTAAATAAAAAACAATTAACTCTATTGAAATATCTGACAAATCTACATACAAATGCATTTGTCACAACAAATTTATGATTTTGAACACCATAAGCCAAAAATAGTGGTGATATAATTTATTATTGGAAAAAATAAAAATTTTGTAAGTTAGTTTATTTTTACTTTGTATGGATATTTACAAATAAAACCGGTAAAACCAAAGTTCTGGCGTTAATAAAAAAATCCCAATAAACCTATTCTTATAACTACATGTGGAATAACACTCCGTAAAGTTAGCCATTATTTTTTGGAACACTGTATTAGCGCTGGTGTTGGCGTTTCACGTGCTACGGTGGCCCAAATGCCCTATACGTTGTCAATGTCATCACGCTACTGCAGCGTCATATGTCACCCGTTACTTGGCCTATTTGTCGTCCATCTAATCTCAATCTGATACCGATCTCTAATAATATCTTAGATCTTAATTTGCACTCATTTTTCATCAAGGAACGCGACGAAAAATAAATTGGATGAAAAATATTTTTATAATATTAGTATGGTTAACATGCTTGCAATAATAGTTTTTGAAAAAAAAAAAAAATCCAGAAATCGAATATAACTAAAATAATCGTCAGTTAAAAAACCTATATAATATAACGTCACCGTTAAGAAATTTTGTCGTGTGATCGTTTAAAATATTCCGATATAACTGTTCTGGGAACAGTTTCCGGTCGTTACGCGAATTATATGCTCGGTATACTCGTATATCATTCGTTTATCATTTAGAGTATACATTTCACGGACGGATTACGTCCGATAGCTACACGATATTATTATTATGATCGTATAGTAAATCGTCCGTATCGTAACGGACCGAGAAGGAAGGGTTTGGGGTTTCTTCTCGGTGTCGATCGCGAGAAAATACGGTTCGGTAACTAGGCTCTATTATTTAATACAATCGTCGCGGTTTATCAAATCCCGAACTCGAAACTATTATAAGTGCTTACATCGCAAATATATCATTATAATATTCGTACGCATACGCGTTTTCTTCAAAATAGTAACTTACTAGTATAACAAACAAATTATACTAAACCAAACATAATATATTACACTAACAAACTACCAATTTTGATATCTTCAAGTAAGATGACTTGTTAAGAAAATGATACAATGAAATTTTACTTTTGCCTTGTATATTCAACTCCGAGCCTAAGAACTATAAACTAAAATTCTCTTAAACCGAAATAATCATAAATACTACTAACGTAGATAAAATAATATAACCTTATAGTAAATGACGCGGTTATACCAGGCAAATAAAATTATAATACACTTTCTTAGGTTGAGAAAAGCAGAGATTTAGATATTTGAAAATGTAAACTATTTGTTTTGAATAAATTTGACCGTTTTTTCGGCTTTGATTAAGTTAAGTTATTTATTTATTTTTTTTTTTTTTAAATAAGTTTTCATAACCGAATTTTAATATAAAGGATCTAACCTTTATTCGGCTACCGGTACGGTGACTCGGTAGGTATCGACAATTGCTACTTTTACTCTTTCTGACGGGATCTTTCAACCGCTTCTTCGCAGCCGCTACCTACAACCTACCTCTTCGTGCGTCGGTTGTTCTTCCTCTCCTAACTGCTAACTTCTGTTACTTCTTGTAAGCTTTGATTGCAAAATACAGGTTATTTTGTCCCTACTACACCAATCTATATGGCTTCTGTTTGCCATACCGATTTTATTTAACTGCTATCTGCTATTTATTGACTCTTGGTTACCATTATGGCGACTCAATCCCAACGATTACTACTACTTGCTAACATAGAGACTGCCACCGCTACTCCTTGTTCTTTTCTCTCATCCATTAACTGAAAGGGTGAACAATATTGTATAATAACTAAATAATTGCCTGTAGTATACTAAAATTGGTATCTTTGCAAATAAAAAGTTAAATCCATTACCACGTATGCCCGAAAGTTTACGGACCGCATAGCATAGTTACGGAAGATAAAGTGAAGTGAAGGAGAATGAATTTCAATCCGTCAGCCGGTCATACTAATATTGAGTGACGTGGTACCGAACTGTAATGTGTACTGTATGTGAAACGTTAATACTTACTAGGTCGTAAATCATAAGCCTACTGTTTCTCCACGTGTGGGTTCAATAATGCGACTCCAATGACTGTATACCGTGCACTCTGCTATGCGTGCTTCTACACATCACTTTTTTTCCTTTCCTTAGCAATATAGAATTCTGTCCTCTTACAGATTTTGTATATTTCATTCTATATAAAAGTATTCGTACTTATTTTATTAATTAATTAATTAAAGTGATGGTTTATCTTTGATGCGCAGTGAAGAAAGTATGAAGTATTTTTATTTATTTACTATTTTTTATTTAGGAATTTTCTAGTTGAACTAAAAAATGCTAACATAAGACACATTCCCACCCCAGGTCAATCGTTAAAAAACGTTTCTCGTATTTTCACTATACAAATTTTCGATCAAAAATATCTTATCAGTTATTTTTCATATATAACACATAAATTGATAAATTAAATATAAAATATTTAATTTTTAGGTACCTAATCATTTTTTGTACGCACATATTAGTTACCCATATTATAAAAAATGATAAACACAAAAATCTGTAATTATAGGATAGGTATCGCACAAAAAGTAAAATACAAATTAATTATTCAAAGCTGAGTTTGTGACTAAAGCATAAAGTAAAGGGTGCAATGCCATTAAAATAATAAACAACTTGAAACATAGTAAATTACTATAACGACCTTTATATTAATAAATAATGGTATAATAATTATAAAGCTATATATCAAAAATATTATATGAGTATACGTATAGCCATTCCTTATATAAGCGTTATAAAATTATAGACACTATTTAAGTAGATATCTCCATTGCTTCTTGTTTGAAAATACATCTACAGCTTTATAAAGATCTATGCATTTAGCTTTTTATTTTTTCACATTTAAAATCATAATATCATTCAGCTTATTATTCTTTAAGGGATGAAATGAATAGTTCGTTTGAAGCAGTGGAAATTGGAAGAGTTTTTACAGTAGAAATAATTTTTATAGTTTCAAAATGGCTGCAGGAACTTGTGATAAACAGGATACAATAGAATCAAAAATTGGGTTGAATCATTTTATGGTTTTGTATTAATTTAATCATAGAACAATAATTAATGATTATTTGATACAATGAAAGACGATAACATCTATGTGATAACAGTAATAATCATAGATAGAAAAGATCTAATTTATCTAATACATAGAGCCAATAAAATACATGGACTATGATCTACCGAAAAGATGTTATCTACATCGTAGAACCATTTACCATTCACATGCCACTGGATAAAATGATATACTAATATCAAATCAAGGAACACAGTATTATAGTATTATTTATGATTAGCAGTAAATAGCGGTACAAGTACAATTATTAATAATATATTAGGTTAGGTAAATATATTAGGTATAATATTTTTTTTGATCATGTGTGCAAGACTAGAAAGACAAACTTAGACGACTAGAAATAATAATAATAATAATAATAAGAAATGATTATTAATTTTATTTTTAGATGCATTCAAATTGTATATAAAGCTATTTTCACTGCTCCAGAAATCAAATATTTAAAGCTGAAGGCCAAGGCCATATTATTAATTAACGCCTAGGCCAATAATTGTAGATACAAATGTCTGCGGGTACACACCCTGTCATCCCAAATGGCGACCCCGATTGAATACATATAATATAAAAAATAATAAACGAAATAATAAATAAAATTTAAATTATAAAACATTCAAATTATAATTTGAAATCAACTCGTAAAAATATAGTTAATAGTTACATTACCTAATAAAGAAATTATTCGTTTAAAGTTTACTTAATAATTCAAATTCAAACTTAATTATTTCTTAAATTTTAACTTTTCAACTCGTTAATACCCAACCTTAATTAAAAGTTATTTTCTGTTTTAAACGGGCATTAAGGTTAGTTTCATTTTTTATTTTATATACCTAACCTATCAGCTGTTTACTCATAAGGATTTAACTTTAGGTGAATAGTATTCACGGAATATTATATTTTATATAATATACAGACATAGGTATATTAATAGAAACTTTTTTTTTTTTTATTTGTATTGGATTTCAAAAGTATATCACTCGAGTAAAACTAATTATTAAATATTATAGCGACTCACTGGGAAGAAGTAAACTTAATCCGAATAGATATTAATAATCAGCTTTGGAAAGTTTTTCGTCTTTTCGGTTTAATCCTTTGGGATTTTAGACCTTCAATGTGGAAACAAGTTGACCGTTTTATCGTCGCCGCCGTGACCATATAACTCCTGTAGAGGATTTTTAAACTAGCCGTATATTTGATTAAACTCTACAAAATAAGCTGGTAAAAATGGTTTTATTAATGCCACATATGACGTTATGTGCACTCGAATTAAATCTATACATACGAAGTAAAATAAATTAAAACGGTTTTATAAAAGTTTTAGTAACCGTGAAAAAAAGTAGTTTGTAATATTTTAGTATTTCATTATTTATATTAAAAATTTAACAAAAACATTATACGAAAAAAGGAGAGTCTAATATTTGTATTACAAGAAATGTATACTAGATCCGATTGCATTTGACTTTAGTATATTCAATACGCAATGGCGTGCATATTTATTTATAAATAAAACCATCAAAATATATTTTTAAGCTGCACTTTATTGTATATTATAAAAAAGTTAATAATACTCAAGATATTCTTGTAGGTAAATATTGAGGAAGGTATATGATGTAGGTTTACATAATATAGTATGTAACGATAGATCATTGTAAACAAAAAATGATTCTGAGCAGTCGGTTTTTCCGTGTGAGAACCTAGAAGTCAACAACAATTAAACAGCAAAACAAATAACCTAGGGGGTGAACTGCTGAAAAAACAATAAATGTTTCAAATAAAGTACTACCGAGTGAAAATGTGGAATCTTTTAAGGCACTGCTTTAAAGAGTTGAATTATTCGTCTAAAAGCAAGTTTTTTTGAAAAAGTATTAGGAATTTTAAAATTTGTTCCAATTGAATTACCAATAGCAGAAAATCTACATCTTTTTGGGTATAAAATGAGAAAATCCGATAGTTTTTACAAACTGAAATGTCTTCCTAGAAAATAAAGAAAACATTTATTTTAGTAAAACGAATAGCTTCTCCGCTGTGCTCAGAATACGGAAACAACTAAAAATTTGGCGAACGATTGAACAAAAAATTTGTTTTTTGACGTGAATTTAAAACGCCTAACGTGCGCCACCATGTTACTGCATAAATATTTAATCTAAATAAATAAATAATTTTACTTTTAAAACTACTATATTCTTTGTTTCCGCTTTAAATTTTTATATATTATCATTATTTTGTCGCGTTTAATGCACTTTGCGAAACGCACGCAAATTTTGTTTTTCCCTAAAACGACAACGATAATGTAATAGTGTATAGTCTCTTTAGAGTTTACAAAATGTATTATTATTTTGATCAGCATAAATATTTCCAAACAAATGCTATGCTTTTACCGGGTACGTTCTTCAATATTTTAGGTAAGTACCCTCTCTTTCACCCTAAGACGGACTTTTTCATATTTGCCTTTATTAATGTTTTATAGAGGTTTACCACTCCCCACGTTTATATTCCAGATAAAGTGGTTTCATAATTTTACAACTCTTTTTATTCACTGCAACTATATTTGCAGTGATGTTTTAGGTCCTTTGTCTTATAGAAAGAGAGATAATTCTTTTCTTCAAACTTATTAACAGGGTTTACTTGACGTCTGAGAATTTGATGACTAATCTGTCACATAACCAATACTCCAACAATTTCCATTCATTGCCAAAAATGTTCCGATTTGGTTTACTATCTAAAGCTTCCGTTCCAACGTTAACTACGTCTTCCTACAACATCCTTCAAAAAGACCTTCTTTCTATTGGGTCCTGTAATTGCTATTAAGTAGTGCCTAGTAGATTTTAGCTTCTGAATTAAATAATAATTAAATAAATGTTCAGCTTGTCACAGTTTTCCATTTTTGATGATCTGTATAAAATATATTTTTCTTTTTATACCTATACAATTATTTTACCTCCATGTTGTTAAACTATCGAAAATGCATAAACATAATACAAATAATATATTTATATTCAATTTTGAGATGATCGTTTTAAAATTATAATAAAAAAATTAATTCTAAATATAGTAAGTGTAGCCTAGTAAGCCTCCACAGCAGATATTCACCATCATATTTTATATTTACTGGAAACATTCCCAAATTGAAGTAGTAAACAATAGTCACGATATACAATTTAAACATAAATAAATATTAATAAATTATAACTCATATTTAATTTTATTTATTCGTTTAATGCATTCGTTATGAGTATACATTATAAATCGTAAATATTGTTTTAAAACTTCAATTACGTAATTGATTTGGACAAATTGCATTTGTCGGGATTTTATAATTTTTTTTTTGTTAGACCTTTTCCTCTACCGGATTTTTCACCAGGAATTAATTACTTATTACATATTGGCTTCTTGCCACCACCTTCTACGATTGACTCTGTACGAAAATCATATCCATCAGACTTGTTTGGAAAAAAAGAAACCCCATTTGTAACAACAATTGGTCTACAGTAAGTGTAGGTACATCATTCTTTTCTTTTGATCGAAACTCAATCACGAACTACGAATTTTGTTTTTAAGTACAAAGAGGCCTGTAAGATTTTCAAAATTTATTGGTTTTTTCTGACTTATTTATAGTTAATTTGATATTGAGGAGTTTTAGATTCTAAACGGAGCGAGGAGTTGTATTGGTTTTAAAATGATGTTTATTTGTTTTATTTCTTTCGTGGAAAACTTTTCTACCAGCAATTTTCCTCCGATTAACAATTATAGCACTCTTTCTAAAAGAAAATGTTACTAGGATGGTACATTAAAGTAGTCATTTTTTTTTATTTTTCCAGGAGTTTTCATAAAAAATGGGAAAAACCGGAAAATAACGTAGAAAAAACGGGAAATGGGTACAATATTAAACAAATGTTATCAAAGAAAATCTATAATGCATATGTACTTATTTTACCATAATATAACAAAGACATATATACTGTTGACATAGCAACATTATCAACTGAACATTATATTATTATATTTGTCGGGCAGAATTATTATTATAGGAATCTCACAACCGCAGCAATGTTTATGTGCAGATTTAAAAAATTATCATTAAAATCTAAATTTAAAAGACTATAAATGTTATAAACATTGCATTTGGTGTAATCACAGAAAGTTGGATGAGATATAATACAAGTAATTAGGGAGCAACAGAATATTATACATTGGAAAGATAATCAACCACTAATACTAGGTTTTGAATACGAGAAACTCAAGGATAAAGACTACATGAAAGGCCTGCAAACAAAAAAGGGCTGGTGTATAAATGGATCTAAGAGAAAATTGGTACAAAAGATAGACAAAGGTGCTGCAGCTGTGTTATTGTAGTGATGATAAACATTTTTGACGAGCAGCAACGCGAGAAGATGTAACTGTTGCAATCACATATGGTACGATTATTATGTAGACATTATTTCGTCTTTTGAAAGTCGGCGTAGCAGTACTTATGTTTATAATAATATGAATTTGCGAACTCGCATAGTAAATAACCAACAAAACAACCATGACCTACTAGTCATTACAAATTATTCGGTACAGCGAAGTAGAATTAAATTTCCCAGCTTAATATTATAATATTATAACGGTTTGTTTATTTTGACTATAGTAGGTTCTTTTATTCCCGCTGAGGTGCTGACCTTTTACCATCCAACCTCCACCATCGTATATGCAAATGAAATAATTAAGAGATAATAAAAAGCTTCTGAATAAAACTAAAAAAATAATATTTTGGTCGAACATCAATAAAAAATATTAAAAATACAATTATTTTATTTCACATTATATTGTAATTTACGGTATTTTTCGGGACCAACATTTTAGATTCCGAGAATAGAGAGGTTTTACTAAAATGTTTATTATATTTTTTTTCTTCTTTTTAAAATGTATACAAGTTTTTTCCTTGTAAACTTGCTCCAATGTACAAGTAGCATTTTTTCTAAAAGCTCAGTTGTCTAAATTGTACTTTAAAGAGGTCATTTTTTGATTTTCAACGCCATTTTTTAAATAAAAGCACCTTAGTGGGAAAAAACGTAGGGAAATTTACAATTTCATTATTTTATAAAAGTACGGAAACTTTCTACCAGAAAAATGATTTAATCGAAAAATCACTAGTTACCTTTTTTGTTGCCTTTTTGATTTAATTTTTTACGGTATCATCACCAAAAATTTTGAAACACATTTGAGCTATTAAAGAATTTTCATTTTTGAGAGTTTTTTTCTGTAATTTGGTTATAAACACACGTAGATACTTAAAACTTGGTAATAATACTTATATTAGACTTACCTATACATGGTTAAATTTCCAAATTTATCGGACGACTTTTTTTTTAATAAAAGTTTTGAAATCAAATTTAATCGAAAATCGCAAACAAAATTACGATACTTCAAATTACGTATTACCGAATTGCACTCAGAATTGTTTTTCGTCCAGCAATAGTTTATCGTTGCTTACAGATATAAATGAAATAACCTTATGTATCCTACATTTCCAACTTCTTATCTACAACATTTATCCTCAGTATCAGCTCTTTTTTTTTTTTAAATTAAGTATAATACAAACATATTTATTTATAACTTTTTTGTTTTACTTTTATAACCCCTAAAAAAACGGTCAGTCTATATCTCTGACAGCCACATAACGAACTTTTGAGAAATTCGTTTCAAACAAAAAGTTGTAAAATTTCTTGTTTGGGTTGCGCAAATCTGCATCGTTTTCATTTTTTCTGTTTTGCACTATTGAAAAAAAAAATCATTTTAGTGTACCCGTTTTTATAAAAAAATGTTTAACATAAATCCTGATTAGTATTTTTAATAACCGTGCATTTTTAACGGTTTATATGGTTTATACGGTTTGTATGTGAATAATTGTGTTATTGAACCACTGGGGTTTAGTGAAAATGTTTCAATGCGATTTTTAAATTGAACATTTTATTTTGGTTAATAGTTGTTGTTTCTGACACTAAATGGTGCTGGGAATGTATAAATGCACCGATTGAAATTTAATGATTCAATAAAATGCTTTCGGTGCACACGAATTGTGTCCCGAAATCCCTTTTCCACACTAATTGTGTCCCGACGATATTTAACCAATTGCGTCCCATCGTAAAAATATTATTTTTCTTCCCATTTTATATAGACTTAGGACTGTCCAGCAAAAAATAGGTTTGGTTAAATTTAGTTATCTTATACAATTTAATATGATATATCCCGATGAAGTCTCGGTGGGCTAGGTGTGAAAGGGTATACTCAAGTGGCTGATGTAATTATGACATTCAAATCTGCCCTGATCATTTTTTCGGGAATACATAAGGGTACTTATGAAATGAGTTGAAGCAGGAACCCAGAATAATTATGTCTACTTAATAGAGCGATGTCATATAGTACATAAATTACTCGAATAGTTTAAAATATATTTATTAACTGATCAACATAAAACTCTGTACGTGTTTTAAAATTATACGTAAATTACAATGAATAACAAATACAATTTGAACAGGTTTTTTATGATAAAGATTGATAGATTCAATTTTGAAAAAAATCTATTCGTTGTCTATTATTTGAGAACAAAATAGGTAATTTATTCGGTACATTTCGCGAATACAATTTAAAAAGCTTTCAGATAGGTTTTCTTTTTTTAGTGTTCTTTTCTGTCATGGTGGTAGTTACGTGAAAGTCAAAAATACTGTTTTGTCGAACGGCCGGATGTGAGCCGGATATACTCGTACTTAACCTCGGGTACCTTGCGCAGAAAAACTTATTTTCTTGCTTCCGAAACAGGGTATGTTATTTTATGCGTTTCTGTTGCGGTTATAAATTTTAATACTATAAATAACATAATAACATATTATTGTAATGTGAAATACTGTTGGCGTCACATATCTATAACTGTTATTGCCTGAGTAACCACAATTCTAAGTTTTCGCTCGTATAATATTCGGCCTTGTAAAATGTACGATAAAAAAAAAAAGCAGTGAAGTTAAAATAAAATATTTTACTTAATACTTATTATTGTTATTATTATACAGGAACTAAAATGTATACAAATTGGTACGTTAAAAATATATTTCTTAAAACTAATGTATATAACTATGTAAATAAATCTTTACAATTTTAAACGATTTGGGTACCGATTCCCATAAAAAAACCTGTAAAAACTATTAATTGAAGAACCGATTGTGAAAAATTGGAAGCGATAACTCGTTCCCAGGAACCGAAATAATAAGGCAAGTGTTTGTCAACAACCTTATTTGTTTGATTAATGGTTGAATAAGCAAAATCGATTCTCAATCTAAAAAGAACAGTTTTCTCACAAGATTGAACTCCCAAAAAATTGTTCAGACATCTTTAATATCCATCGACAAAGTCGTCTAATTCGATTCACTTTTTATTCATTTTCTACATTATTATTTTACCATGTCCTCTCAGCTCATGGAATGTACCCTATGAAACCTATACATTTAAATAATATTCAGGCAGCTTTTATGTTATTTCAATATTATAGTTACCGTTTCTATGTACAAGACGAAACGACTTTGTTAAAATAATTTCATTTCCCTGTATTGATCGTTTTTCTTCTCTTAAAGCATTTGTTTAAATTTATGTGGTTTTACTTATTAAAAACTAAAATTAAACCTAAGTATAAACACGAAAGTATTTTGGCACTTAACATAATACTATTCCGTGCAATTCGATAGACTACATTGCAAATGCTCATGGATCTGCCCATCGTAATCATATATGCAATTGATAAGTGCCTTATAGCATTATTTTTGAAATAAAACTGAAAAACTGACTAGGGTGGTGTTTTAAGGAGGTAATTTCTTAATTTACCCAAGAGTTTTCCCAATAAATATGAAAAACCGTGAAAAAACAGACAAATATATAATATATATGTAATTGTTTAACCATAATGTGATACATACCGGATGATACATTTAAGTGAGTGCACTCATTATCTCGGAAAGTATAACAATTTTTCGGAATTCATTTTCTAGAACATTTAAGAAACCAACAGGTCTACAATTTTACATTTTTTATTTTTTCCGCTCTTATTTTCGGGGATAAACAACTCCCTACTTGCGAAGAATGTCCGTATTTTTTGTACTACTCTTATAATATAACTACAGCATTATCTAAATTATTGTGATATTTTTGTTCTTACGAGGGAGGTATAAAAATATATATTACTTTGTACGTATGGCTTATTTACAATATGTAATTTAAACGCATTACTTATGTAAATCACTCAGTCGGCTGCTGATGCGAACGGTTGGAAAACTATGCGTTGACCAATCAACCCTCAGTATTATTATCGCATTCACCCGAAAAATCGTATCAATAATATTATTGGTCCCACTGTAGTTTGGGAATTATTAACGTCGTCATGATCGTAAGGTTTTCGGTGATTTCAGTGGGATGAAACTCCTTTGCCGCCGGACAAACAACAGCTGTCAGCTTTTCTCACGGGCAAATGGTTTTTCCGTGTATACACGTACACGTTAGGTAGGTACCTGCTGCAGTGTTATGTACACGGGTTTATTAAAATCCGCCCCACACCCAGTCTTATTCGTGTCCGGTTTGTTTATCGCATGCATTGCCGTGTAAATGCATACGTCGAGTATTTCGTTCTTATCCATTGCAACCTTTTGAAGTCTTGCTGTAATTACCATCACGATCATAACGATGAGCGAGTAGTAGCCGCAGTAGTAGCATTACCTGTAGATTTTCAAGGGGAAAACTCTCGTTGTATTGTTATTGATAGTATATTATATTTTTAACTGTTGTACACGTGTCTCCTTCCCGGACAAGATGATTGTAATTTATAGGTACATAAGGGAGCTACCGATTTTCTCACCGCCCAAAATGTTCTTTTTACCTAAGAAATGTAAAATTATCACCCTCCAATAATAATTATTTTTTATACTTATAATCAGTAATTACGTGAGAGGTGATAAGGAGACAGTTATGCGCAGTGTGCCAGTGTATTAGCAAAAAAAGCTTTTAACAACAAAATTACACGTAAATCACTATTGTAGCGGGTCTGATTCAATTAACTCACACACAATATACCGACATGGTCAACTGACGTATAATAAAATCGACTTACACAGACAATCGATCGACAGGACAATATGTTTTTCCTAATTTGTTTTTACTGTAGCCAAGGTTTTTTAATTTATATTTTAAATTGTCGTAAGAAATACATTTTAAACACGTAAAACGTGTAATTTTTGAAATGTTTTAAGTATATATATTTTTTTTTTTCTAAGGCATTCAAATTCCAAAACTATGGGTACGGGCACTGTTATGAGAGAGTGAGTATGGGAGGGTATTAGCACACGCGGGTACGTATATACAAAATAGGTACTTAACGGCAACGGTGTTAGGTGCGCGCACCGAGAGGATTTAATCCTATCTCGAAAACGTAGTTGAGTATACGATAATGATAATAAATTCGACAACATTTTTCAATTAACCGCACACGGAGATAATATTATTTTTCGACAAGCACATTACACGGGTATATGTGCACGCTCTGGTGGTAGATAGGTAGGTAGGTATATATAAAATATATCGGTAAGTTCCTACCATCGTACCTTTATCGTGGTACGATTTCGCTATCTATCCATATATTATTATACGGTATAGGTACGCTGTCGAATGTTAATTAATTTTATTTGTAATTAAATCGAATTTATTGCTGGGTTTTCATATACTATCGTATGTGCGGATTACGTTTTCGTGGGCACAGACATTCGAGGGCGATGTATAGGTAAGTATAATAATATTGATTAAAGAAAATCAAAACTGTTGGCGCATGATTATATTATAATCTACAACGACAAAGAGAACGGTGAAAATAACCAAATCTAAATAACGCTAACATAATATTATTTTGTGAAACAATTAAAATTCATGGAATAGTTATGATAAAGTAATTTCCAAAATAGTATTTTTAAGTACCTACCTAAAAGCTGAAAAAAAAAGACTATTGTTTTCCATGTTTTGTCGGGGGATTTTTATTAATTGTTAGTATTTATAGTTAATAAGTGATTCATTCAGTTTTAAATGTTATATTAAGGGATCTCGCGCAACCTGTATTTTTACAAAAGGAACGCTACACATGGAAAACTGTTTTAACTCATAGAGTGATCCGATCAAGAAAATTTTTTTTCTGTTAGAAAGAGGTAAAATCGGGATACAAAAATTCCAATTTTTATTATTTAGACCTAAAACAAAACAAAAATTTATTTAAAAAAAATGGTTATTGTCATATTTAAATTGTAGCGTTTAGAAATATAATCAAAGTCCAAGACCAGTAATCTACCTTTCTTAATAAAAAAAATATAATTAAAATCAGTTCACCCTATGAGTCATAAAAGTTTTCCGTGATAGTTTTAAGAAAAACAACAGGTCACGCACAGGCTCTTTAGGAGAATAAATGTGTCAGGAAAACCTTAACTATAACCTTAATATTTTAAATGAATAAGTGATGTATATTATTTTATGATATTTTCAAAACATTAACCTTATTTAATGGCATAGCTACAATAGTGTGTCCTTAATTTGTCAATAATTTCTCCTAAATTTAATTAGTTATTTTATTAGTTTTTATTTTTGTTATTTGTTGTTATTCAGTTAAAAATATTAATAGAGATTTCAAGGTTGGACAAAAATCTTATATTTGCTTTTTCTAGATATAGTCAAATTTTCAAAACATTTGAGCCATTTTTAAGCTTTTTATAAAAATATTAATATTTTTGTTAAAATTCAGTTAAAAATATTCGTATCGTCTCTATAGACTTAAAATCGGGACAGATAATTTATATTTGTATTTTCTAGATGTGGTCGAATTTCCAAAAAATTTAAACCATAGTAGTAGATAGATGGATACATTTTTGTAAATATTTAACTTACATAATATTCATATGAATGAAATAAATGCAAGTATATGTTTTAAAGATGCAGCCTCTACTTAAGTGCTCAACTAAGCAAGTACCTAGTTTTCCTATACCTTGAGTTGGCCCTGCCTACATATAAATCTATGTAATCATCAGTGTCCAAAAATATCCGTGTGAGAAAGTTGTTTTTAAATCTACGTATGGAATTGTGTACATTATGTAAAAATAAAAAGTTGACTAGAAAGAAATGATTTCACGTTACATCAGGGAACCTAAAGGAAAAACCGTTTATTTGTATTGTTTAAATTGCTGAAAGTAGTTATTATTTTAATTACTAGTTATATTATTCCCGGCCATTTCCACTCCTCCTTATGCCACTCGCACCCGAATGTAAAGTTAAAGTTTGAAAAACTATATATTCTATCTATTTGTTTAGGACTCCTATAAACATATAAACTCATCGTGAAATTTCAAGTTTTTCCCGTTCATGAGGCTCGAAAAAATAAATACACGATGTTAGTCTGTACAGTACAATTTGCAAGTCAGCTTTGTCTTTTTACTCGTACTTAAACATAAAAAAAATATAAACATATAAATACATTTTACCGAGCAAAAACAAGGTAAAACATCGAATCGGATTTAAAAACAACGAACTATTATATGGTCATGTGGCTCGTGACGAAAGAAATCGACGATTTGCAATTTATACGTTTAACAAAATAATAAAACATTTCCAACGACAACAGTTATAGCATTTGAGAAACCGCTTGAATACGAATTAACCGAATGCGTATACATAAAGCAGTATACCTAGTTTCCGCGTTATGATTAAATAAGTAACTGTGGGAAACAAAAACAAAGAAATGATAAATCGGCATTTTTAAAAATATTTTTAGCACTACACGAGCACTGGTAAAATTATATCGAAGTCCCATCGAAAAACTTGATAAATTTGATATACTTATACTTACAGCGGCAGTAGTTCACTGTGACGATTGTCCGGACCCCTGTCGAGATTTCCCACCAAACTGCCAGGCCAAAATTACATTTTATACGTCAACCGTTATCATATAGTACAAAGTTTATTGGCGATAATATAACAATAATATTTTATCTCGCTAACCATTTAGATATGTTTGAAGTTTATTACTCGCAAAATTTATACATAAATCTAATATATCTTACGTTAAAATTTCGCCTATATGAGTAATTAATTGTGTATTGTGTAGAGAATTTAGAGCACAAGGACCCTACCCTTAAACACAAATATATATATTAATGTGTAATATTTTACACCGAATTTGTAAATCTGTCGATTTCGGGAAATCAAAAGAGTAAAAAAATAAAAATTTATTGCGTATATTAAGAGAAAAAACTATTTTCTGATATTGTGGATGACATAACTTAATATTTTTTTTATAATAAATAAATTATAAAACAATTGATCATAAAAAAAGTTAGTTAAATTTGAAATAAATAAACAAATTACTATTTAAAACGTAAAACGTACGAACTGATTAAACAATATAATAATATGTAAGATCGTAAACCATTATAGTCTGTTGGTAGACTGTTCGTCAGACTTTTGACGGCTATACATTAAATAAATTTTAACTTGGATAGCTGAACTATCTTAATTGATTTCCCTGTCATTCATCAAAAAAACTAAAAATACTGAAATTCTGAAATAGACTACTTTTGTGCCGATTTCACGGAATTGGCAGATTTGCGAATATATTGGCATAATATAATATGCATGTTATTTATATACTTTATCATTATTATCTGTTTTATCTTTCTTGTATGTAACAAATCCAAAACTCAATATCACGGGCCATGCTGAATCCAATAATTGGGGAAAGATTTTTAGAAAGGGAAAGTTTCAGGAAAGGGAATAAATTGGAAAATTTTGATAATGGATAGTGACGGTAGATGGACGATTGGTTCAAGATATTAGAAGCTGAATAAATCCAAATGATAAACACCTGTACTGTGAACAAATATTAGTAAAGCAAATTTATTCTATATAATACTAATTTAAATAACCGAAAAAAAAAACCAATATTATACTATCGACTATTACAGACACGTAATAGTCAAGTGTGTAGTTAGAGGTATCTACTATCAATACTATAAAATAAAAAATATGCTTTTTATTATATAGATTTTAAAAAATATGACCTAGCCCCCTCCAACCAAATTTCTGGAGCCGCCTCTGAATTCGAACTAATTTTAATTTTGTTTCAAAAATTAATTATTTTAGTTGTTAACTAAAGTTAAGTTTAAAGATGTTTGTTAATACCTATACCATTATTACCTGTTATATTTCTTTCATAGTCTGGAATCGTCTAAAAAAATTGTATAATTTTAAATTTAAAGTATTTGTCTAAATTACAAAATAAAAGTAAAAACAATTATTAACGAATGAGCACTCTGTCAGTCGTCGCTATGTCGACGCCCCACGGAATTTTGTACGTAATACCTACGAATTCCTCGGTCCGGGAAAAATAATAAAACATTCCATACGCATCACACGTCTCGGTCACATTGTAAACATTTTCATCGTATTTCATTCTCACTTAAATAAAAAAAAAAAACTTCCATGAGTAAAAAGACCAGAACTCAAATTATATCATACATATTTTTTTTTAGATTTCCTACAGTTTTTCTATGAACTAAAAAAAAAAACTACTAACAAATTAACTGATTTATCTAATCGATTTTATTTTTGTTACTATCTAATTTACATTGGCTACAAGTGCAAACAATTACATAACTAGTACTGTAACATTACCTGTTTTCTAAGCTTCGCTCAGAACCGTTTTTTGATTGAAATTGCACAATATAAACTAAATTATCATATAGCTTACGCCGTCAAATCTTCACTAAACACCTACAAAGCTACCTTTCCATGATGTGAAGTTTATCTGACTTTAAATATTTAGAATCAACGTAACTTAATGTTTCTTGATTGCAATGATTTGTCATTGCCTTCAGTAAATAAACCACGATAATCTTTTATATCCCATACCTACTCAACTCCCTACCTAAAACAGTAGCCCACCCATGGTGTAAATTGTATCTGGCTTTGTTTTATATTTAATTTAATGAAATGTCTATAAGTGAGTTCGGAAATTGGATATGAAATAAAACTTTTTTGTACCATATACAAAACACGTTAATGACCAACCGGGTACACCTATTTATAATATTATTATTATAACTACTGTTCGAATAAAATATATTTATATATTTAAAACGAGTTTAATTAAAAGAATACATAATTAATTTCTACGCAAATTAAGGATTTAAAAAAAAGTTCTGAGCGAGTCTGCCGGAGATATATAAATAAAAAAAAGCTTTTAGTTTTTTATTTTAAATTTGCGTTAAAACTTTTAAAAGTATTTGTTCAATAAGAAAACTACGCCATGAACACGCGTTTTTCTATGCCGACGCTTTTGTTTTCGAATAATATTATGCTTACAGTAGTTTCGATTTTTTTATCCAATTAAAAAAAAATACGACTCGTGACGTTTCGAAAGCTCCTATTATTATGTTAATGATGATTTATGTGTTTGAATTAATATATTAATAATATTATTATTATAATGAATAATATTTTATGAAATGTTTAACCTACCGAGGAAAAAGGAAAATGTATTATTATTTTGATGAGTTTCATGCGGTGATACATTTTCTATAGTTTTGGAGTCGAATAAAATAAAAAACACTTTATTCTATATACAAAAATAGTATTTTAACATAATACAATTTGAACGTTAGAAGTTTTGATTAATTTATAGTTTTAAATAAAATATTAGTCAAGTATATTAAGTAGAGGCGTCCATGATTCTCCAAAGTCTAACCCTAACGAAATGAGAAGTTTCGCCAGTGGTAGATAGCTATTGGATTTTTTTTATATTTTTTTTTGGGGGGGGGAGGAACAAAATTGTTCTCATTAATGTTGTAAGTACAATATGTATGTTTCAAAGTCAGGCTTTCAAAAAATTATTACTGAAATTTCAAACTTTTCGAACATAAAAAATTAATTTAAAAGTATAATTTAATTTATAACTTATAAAAAAGTTTGAAACAATTGAAATATTACAAAATAAAGAAAAATAGCTTATAATATATTAATTTTGTTTTTATATTAGTATAGGGAAAACTGTTAACGCCTAGATTGTTGTTTGGTAAAATATCTAAACCATCTTCTAGTATTACATTAATTTCTTTGTGAATATTAAGCAATGCCAATCCATTAAAACTATTTTCTTCCATTCTTATTCTTCAGCTTATAACCCATTAAGGGTCAACGCTGCTTGCCACACACCTCTCTATATTTCTATATCTACTGCCTCTTCCACTCGTATCGTGTCATCAATGATTGGTAGATCCTTTAGTATTGTATCCAGCCATCTTTGCTTTGACCTTCCTCGCGGTCTTTTCCAATTCAGTTTATTGTATAGTTAATAAGTATTGTATTGTATGTATAGTGTTTCCTTCAACACACTTCATTCTGCTCTCTAGGAATGTCTAAGCCACTGTATCCGCTTACTTTTCACAAAGGCAACAACTTTAGGATACTTAAATAGATTCCTTGGGTCTTTATTATGTCTAATTTCATATTTCAATATTTCATATTGTTGTGTAGAAGTATTGTAGTATGGGCCACATCTTTTTCTTAACACTTATCTTTCAAACGTTATAAATTGCTTGTCGTCCCAATTTGTCGTAGCCCATATCTCACACCCATAAGTTAAGATGGGTCTTATATATGCAATGTAAAATCTTACTTTAGAATCTCTAGACAGTAGTTTTTGATTTAAATAGCTCCGCCATTGAGAAATAAGCCCGATTGGCGTTATTGATTCTATATTTTATTTCCTGGTTATGTTTTTTTTAATGTTAATTAGTGTCCCCAGATATTTGAAGCTATCCACGCGTTCAATCAAGTATTAACCAATTTAAATATTATTATTGTTATTATAATTAACACCTAGATCGTTTTCTCCCAGCGAAAAAATATATTTTTTTTGTCTAATAAGAAATTGGGATTCTAAAAATATTGCGGTGTGATTTTGTTTACATCTAGAATATGAATACTCTGACTTTATTTATTTTGTGTTATGTCACTGTGTATTCAATTTTAAAAAACTGTCATACCTTATTTATAGAAATAATTGGTAATAGATACTCTATACACTTTATTGACCGATTTTCCTTATTTTTTTATTGAATTTAACTCATAATTCGTGTAGGTGTATCGCGATTAAAGTGTAATATTTTCCAATAAGCATATCACTAAAATAATATATTGCTATGGCTTACGGGACTAAAGTTAGTAGCTACTATAGGTACTCGTTAATAGAAGATATTACTGCATTTTCGCCTACCTTTCTAAAGAACCCTGCAATATGTTTGTGAGAATATATTCGAGTTTTCGAAGAACGCGATGAGATGAAAGTGAAGAATTATACCTTAGTAGGTACTAGCAAGTATTACATTTTCGTTTAATAAATCAATTTATTTTTTAAAAACCTAATATATATACGGACCCGTATTACAGCTAGAATACACATACTGCAGCTGCTGTTAAACGTACATTATTCGTTTCCTCTTAACTTTTTCCGGGGCTTCACAATGAAAACTAAGTAAATGTATTATGATAAAGTGAAAATCATCATAACCTCGGTTCTCCAATAAAATTCATAATTAAATATTATAGTAAATTCGAATAGATTTCAGTTAGTTACTTCATTTTTAATATACACGAAATTTAAAATTTTATCAATTTATACTCTACCACAGTGGTTTGACCACTTTTTTGATTCATGTCACTTTTATAACCATTATTATTCAAAGCTATGACGTTCCATCAACAAAATATGCATAATGCATTAAAATTCTGAATTTTAAACATTTCTGTAGATTTAATAAAAAAAAAAAAAAAAAAAATACAGTATGCAGACAAATAATTAATACATTTGAATAAATAGAAATGGTATAAACATAAGTACTTTGTAGTTATGCCCGTTTAGTACAGACAATTGTATTCAAAATCATCCATCCGTCTGCGGGCGAGTTACCCACCTAACCTAAGCTAATCTAACCAGCAAAAGGCATTAATTGAGAAGACCTAGAAAAGACGTAGACGATTTTAGAAAGTGAATCAATTCGAAATATATTGACGATGAATAAGGATAACTGGAGTATTGAAATAGTTGTAAGATTTTCGAAAAACCCTAAATAATATTATTAATAAAATAATCACCTTAATTCGTTACAATACACATTATACATAGTATAGTAAAACTCCGTAAAAACAGCCTAAAATACGACTAGGTAAATGATATTAAAACATACCTATACTCAATGACGATCTCTGCAAAATATTAGTTTAATTTTAAAATCATAATACGAGTATACATATTATATTATCGAATTTTCTGCAAATCGTGTACGTAGTTTTTATTTGGTAAATAGGTACTATGTGAATATAATTATTCGACCAAACACAAGTCCATACAAATTTAACAGGAGGTTCATTATAATTTATACTCAGTCGTTAAAAAAATAAATTATTGTGAAATGAAGAAATGTTTTATTATTATGGTTTTATGATTAAATTTTGCTGAAAATCGTAAATATTGCGGTCTTTTAAATAAGGTAAAAACGAACTACGCTCGAATCGTTTTTCGTTAACAATGGTTTATCATTGCTTACACATATATTATATTGAATTACTTTATGTATCCTAGTTTCCCAACTTCCGCTTACAACAGTGATGCACCCGTCAGCATTATCAGTTCTTTTTTTTAAATTTTGATAACAACAGTTTTTTTTTTTTTTTTAAATGCAATTAATAGAAGTAATTGTATACACACGATCCTACACGTTTTAATAGCAATCATATGATGTAATGAAGTCAATTTTATAGGTGCCGGTGATAATTGACCGGATTACTTTTGACCATTTTCAACTAAAATTTTAAATTTTCTTTATTTACCATTACGAAATTTGTAGATAGGTTCGTGATTATTTTCTTGACTTTCAGAACGATTTTATTTAATTGCGATGTACCAGTAGTGCATGTTTATTTGTATAAGTAATTAATATGAACGATTTTTATTTGTTACTTATACATCGGTTGTTAATTTTATTAAATTAATACATTTTGTTCAGTAAGTATTTTTCAGACTTACATTTACGCATCTATAAATATATTTAATACAAATGTATTATATTTTACAACTTTATTCCTAAAACTGTTTTAGAGAAAGTAATAACCCTGAAAAACGACTGCGCACAGAAAAACAGTGAAATTTATAGTATAGTTTTGTGTACGGTTAAGTATTTTATTAAACTTAGTATTTCAGAGAAAATAATGACTCTAAGGATTTAAAATGATCACCGCAATTGATTGTACTTTAATAAATTTTTATACGTAGACGTAGTGACACTATTTTTTCTAAATGCGTTAGATACCTACTTATAACCTTTATACTGAAAAGTTTTGGTTATTTAAAAAGAAACTGTCATACAAATATTATTTATTTATACAAAAATTAGGATTTGTTTTGAAAGTCATATTTCTATAAATAATATTAAAACATTTCTATTCAAAATTAAAAATCCAGTAAACCTATTTTCCTAAAGTTTTTTTAGTAATGTGCAAACAACGTCGGAAAAACGGGACAATTTATTCAATAAACTTTTCTGTTATTTTCGATTTTATTTTTTTGTTGTAATTCAATTAAAAAACAAAAAACGGAGGAAATATTTGTCACCAAATACTTATATTAACCCTGCACGATCATTCAATAGTATTGATGTTTAAAAAAATGTAAATCGTTGCATTAGTATCAGTACTGTCGATTAATCGAGTATTTAAATAGTATCTATATTCAATTATATCGATTGATTGATTATTATATTGTATACAACAATTGATTCGACGGTATGGATTGATCGATTAATTGAATACCATCAATTATTTGAAGAAAGTCGACTAATTACTTCTTTGTTAACTTTGCAAAACATTGGGGCGGTTTTTGATTTATTCATATCTATTGGGAATATTCGAATTTTTTAGTTTTTATTTGATTTTATGCGACGGTTGAAATTCTTGAAAAGTTACAAACAAATAAAAAGTTTAAAGGTAAGTTGTAAAAATATTATTATTTCTTAAAAAAAAGTAAAATAATAAAATATCGTTGTAATAACTTTACTATTGCAGTATATTAAATCGAGTATCTGAGAAGTATAGAGTTTGGAATTAAAATTGTACCGTTTATTAGAATTTGTTCACGCACCGTTTTCTTTATTTATATTATATACAATATTTTGACATGTTTATTTTTAATAAAGTACGAAACTTAATTTCGAAAAGTGATCTCTCCTGTAAAGGACTATAATTCGTGCATTCGTATTTAATTATACCTATCTAACACTAATATCATAACGGTTTTCCGTTTATGTGGTACAACAGTTTAAAGTTTAGATAGGAGGAGCAGGGAAGGGTAATAAATTGTCTATCTATAACCCTTAATTATTCCTCTGGTCTAAACTTTAAACTGTTATACCAAATAAATGATTAATCTGATGTGTTATACATATCAAAATTTTTAGAAAAATATTGTCTATTCAAATTCGTGTTCAAAATAGAGGGGATCCTGTTTGAAAATCAAAAGTTTATAACTATTTAAGGTATATGGGGTACAGTTAAAAAATTAAATATGGTTTCAAAATATAGCTTAAATGATTCCATAATGTTTGGCTAATGGTTCTCATCGGTATATGAGAAGCATATTTCATTTCATGATTTTGTGTTATATAATATCCATGATTGTGTTAATATGATTGATATTTCAGTCACTGGAGCTTTTGATTCCTTAATGACGTTAAATTGCTTCTCGTCAGGCCCTGGTTCCCTCCAATTTTGCTGTACAATATCATTTATTTAATCTTTCCTTAAAAACTGGTACGTTCCCTATAGCCTGAAAAGTCAGTTTCATCACCCTAGTGTAGAAATCTGGTGGTATATCCTCGGTTACAAGCTCTAAACCTATTTCAAAATTAAACGTTATACCGAAACTTTTCGAAAAAATCCTCGAACTAAAATTAATGGGATTGTTGACTCATGTTTTCATTAATGAACAACATGGATTCCGTTGTGCGAAATCTACATTAACTAATACATTAGTATTCTATTCCTATCTAGTAGAAATGATTGCATCTAGTGGTCAGGTCGATACTGTCTACTCAGACCTTCATAAAGGTTAGGTGAAATTAGGTGTAAGGGATCCATTATTATCGTGGTTTTTTTAATATTTAAGTAATCGTTCTCAACTAGTAAAGGTAAATAACTCAGTTTCCAAGATAATCAAAGTCTTGTCAGGTGTTCCGTAATGCAAAAATTTATCCCCATTGCTTTTTATTTTATTTATATTGACCAAAAAAATTGTTGTAAAACTTGTAAGGTTTTACTATTTGCTGACGATATTAAAATATTCATGCTAATCCAGTCTTTCAACGATATAAATTCTCTACAACATGATTTTGATCAATTTTCTCTATGGTGCTTATTAAATGGCATGTCTTTGAATACGTCTAAATGTGTTTGCATATCATTTAACCACTCTAAATCTTATATTAAATCTCAGTATTTTATTAATAGTATATCTCTCAATTCTGTTATTTAAGTTCTGGATCTAGATATCATCTTGTCAGCCGATTTGTCCTTTGATGCCTACATTAATTCAATTTATGGGAAAAGTCTACGTGTTCTTGGGTTCATTAAATGCGCTTGCTCTGATTTTAATGATCCTTGAATGATGTATAAAAGTCTTGTATTGTTCGTTGGCAAGATCAATACTTAAATATGGTACTGTGTTATGCAATCCAATTTGGTTTAATTAATAAATTAGGAAAGACCTAAAAACATTTTTTACGTTTTTACGTTAAAACTAATTATCTTTACCATAACTCTAATGCGATTGCTAACTTTGTGGGTTTAAAGTCTCTAAAAACTAGAAAGTTAGCCTATAATGTATCTTTTATGTTCAGGGTCTTGAATGGTGTTGTCGACTGCCCTTAATTGTTACAAAAAATTGTCCTTAAAGTACCATCTTTTAACTCCAGAATTAATCCACCTTTTGCTACTCCTCACTCTTAAAATAATTACTTTTCAAATAGTTCGGTTAGATGGGGTATTATATATATTTATTCATTTTTTGTTCAATAAATATATATTATTATTATTATAATATCGTAAGTCGATTTTAAAAATGTTTACAAGAGAAAAAAAAACTATAGCAGATTTGACAATTAACCAACATTTACCAAAAAAATTCCAAATGTCGACTAACAATGTTGTGTTGGGTTATTTGATGATATTGAAGTGCATTTGAGTTTATATACTCGCATTACACAGTTTTTAAGAAAAATAATACAATTTTATTACACTCAACTATATAGGAAATATAAAATTAAATTATCAAACTTTAAATTGAACAACAGTAAAACAATAAAGATTCGTTGCTGGTTTTAAAATTACCAAACCTGCAGGCAGCATACGATGACACCAGCGGGAAAAATAAACGAAAGTTTTTCCATTGAATTAATCGAACATAAAATTGTTATTAGTTATTCCCGTAGATCCTTTTGAATTCAAAAAAAAAAAAAAAAAAACGATCATTTATTAGCATATTTCATAGATAAATAATATCAATATTATTAATTATGGTTTTTTTTTTTTTTTTTAATTTTTTTTTTTATTGTTTAATAATATTCTGATAAATAAATACAAAATAAGGAATAAGGAGGTTCTTAATACAGACTTAAAAAATAGATATTATTATTATAATATATGTTTTTTATATTTAGTTTATAGTTATTACATGGTATATAAAAAAACTAAACACAATAGAAAATATTACATAATGAACTATACGTTAAGTCGATATTTAATTGTGAACTCAAGGAGTCTCAAAAATATTGTAATTTTCAATTTAAATACACACCGATTGCTTTGCACGAGTACAACGATTTGAGATTGAATTTCATTATATTATTACACAATTTACAATTGGTACGTGGTCGCAGTGTATATAAATTATACAGAGAGTTTTATTTATTATCATTATCCAGCATTATCAACAGAAATTACTAGTAAAATTGCTGATTTTTCATTTTTAATTATTTATATGGTGTTATTTCACTATTTTTAATTTTTACCCTTACTCATTATACACTAGTAATTTATATTAACTATTTTCTGTCAAATTACGACTCAATATTTTCGATACAGCTTTCAAACAGCATAAAATCTATGCCGAGACAATAATTAATAAGGGTAATAATCTTTAAATGGTTATGAAATTGATTTCCCTTTTTCTGATCAAATTTGTGTTGAATGGGAGGTAGTAGCCATTTGAAAATCAAAGTTTGACATGTATGTTTAGTGTTTACGTTGTTCGAAATAAGAATAACATTTTTTTAAATATTATAAATTGGATGACGTGAAAAGTACAATTATAACTTCTGCATCATGATAAAAAAAATCACTCCGCATTAAAATTTGAGCTTTGTATTCGATATCCGATATCTTAAATAGTTGTATTTTATTGATATTTATTTATTTATTAAAGACAAACGGGCGTGAGCCCATGTTACAATTATGGTGTTAAATTGAAAAAATACGACACATATTATAATGTGGAATAAAAACACAAGTATGTTATATGTATAGCGGTAGTGGTATTATAAGTTGAAAATTATTGTTGTGTATACACAAGTGCAGTAAAAACGTCGAGTTGAACGCACGAAACATTATTATTTTATAATATACCTACCTACTCGTCGATATCCAGACCGCGATAAAAATGTCCGATCGGACCACGATAAAAAATAAATTCGATCGCTCGTGATAATTATTTCTGATATATTATTATCGTTCTCAAGGGTTTAAAAAACATATTATATATTTTATACAATCGTGACATTGCTTTTTTTTAAGATTTTTAATAAATATAACCGTGGATATAATATATTACCAAGTACGAGTATACGATGATATCAAAATGTGCGAGTTACGTATATAAAATTATCATCGTATTCGTATTTACCTTAGCATATTATTTTCGATCGGTGTACCGACTGCAATGATTATTTGAATGAGCATATTTGACACTAAAATAACGATTTTATTTTAACATTGCAGTGAAAATAATTACATAGATATGCCACTAAAATAAAAAAAAAAAATTCGAAAAATATACCAAGTCGTGAAGAGGACGCCAAATTCGGATCTATATACCGTATTCAACATATTTTAGAGAATTGTCAAAATAGCCATTTTGTAAAAAATATTCCAAAAATTTGAATGTATAATACATTCATATCCGATTAATAGTTTCTTAATTATAGCCGTTTTAATTTCTAGAAAGTATGCGTGAAAACAATATTCAATAGAGTAAAAAATTACTCTGCTGATTATAATTTCTTATCGCATATCGTGTTATTTTATTGAATATTAATTGTTTTCACTCCTAAGAAATTATTTTTGAGATATGAATGTTTAATGAGTGTTTAATGAATATATTAAAATTAAATTTAGTAAATACGAGTAATTACATAAATAAAAAAGGAATACATAAAAATAAAAATAAATAAATGAATAAATGCGTTGCCTGGAGTATTATAATATTATAATATTATATACTCAAGTCGCGATTACTTGATTTGCGTTTTACATTTTGACTGAGATACATCTGGCGATGAATTTTTAATTCAAAACTAGTCACTTATCATAATACTCTAAACGACGAATTTATTCATTTATTTATTTTTTATTTTTATACCTAACCATTTTAATCATTTTATTTTTAATTTATTTTATTATAAATTAAAATATTTTGAATAATATTTTTTACAAAATGGCTATTTTGAAAAATTTCTAAGGAAATAAATAAAAAGTTATTTTTTTTTATGTTTAGGAGATGAAAATAAAAATACCATTTTTCTCCAAATCGATGTCCTCCTCAATGACAAACCGATTGAAAAAAAAAATGAATATTAACAGCACAAGAAAAATAATCTGTCGAACGCGGTGGGACACACTGTATAAACGTACGATTTAGCAAATTTGGATTTGGGTGTAGTGGCTTCTTAGTATGGATTATTCTTATTTTATATCTTTGGATCAAATTTTGGACAATTATACCTTCATTCCTCTCCGCCAAAATATGACTGTTTCTTCTTTATCGTTATCGATTTTTATAGTTCACCACGTTTTTTTAGGTTAGGTTCAAATTTCTTGATAACTTACCGAGATAAAGGAATAGTACAATACATTTTTAGAAAATGTTTTTAACGATATCTAAACATTATATTGACCGACAATATGCATGATAAAATATAAAAAAAAAATCACCAGTATACTAAAAACACTTGTCTAAATACTATTATTATGCTTTTTCAGTCTTCTAAAAAAAAAGGAAAAAAAAGGTTAGATAATAGGGACAGGTGCAGCTATTGGTGTAGGTAGAAAGTTGGGAAGTTAGGATATAGATGGGAATTTAATGTATATCTGTATGTAAGCAACGATAAACCATTGCTTACGAAAAACGATTCTGAGTTGAGTTCAGTTGATAGCGATACTTAGTCAACAACATATATGTCATTTTGTAGTAAAATAACTAAAATAGGCTTTATATGTTTTTTTTAATAAAATTTGTTTAATGTCTTACCAATTTTCTCGTTTTCCTGCTTTTATCCCGGTTTTTCACATTATCTGAAAAAACTATTGGAAAAATCAAATACGATCTCGCTAAAGTACTTCCTAAGTGAAAGTTCCTTTTGGAAACATTACTATCATTAAAAGCTGGGCAAAATTGGTGGTAGAACAATTATGCACAGAAAAAAAAAAAGCCGTAATATATTTTAACTAATATCTACACGTCTTATATTTTCCCGTTTTTTTCCGGTTTTTCAAATTTGATGAGAAACTCTTAAGAAAATCCAAAAATGACCTCTTTAAAGTATTAAATTCCCATGTCGATTTCCTTTCAGAAAAAGTGTTGCACATAGAAATCCAAGCCTTGAAGTCTTGAAGTAGAAAAGTTGCACACATATAAAAAAAAAAATATATCTTTGTATTACCATAAGCTTCTTCGCTTCAGTCAGAATCTAAAAAAAATATATATAATTAAGAGTTCAAAAAAAAAAATTTGTTTTTCAGTTCGTTACACTTCACGAAATTTAACTACATGATGATAAAACTATTTGTGGGGTGAAAATTTAGGCTAGGTGCGGTCAGATTACTAACGTCGTGGGCCGTTAAAATAAATGAAATCCAGAGAGTTTTTATTTAATAATAATCGACAAAACTCCGGCGCTCAGTGTTTATTTCCGGTCAAATAATATAAGTTTCGTCTGTGCGAATGCTCTGGTAATTCATAATACTATTCGCGTCAATGTTTGTTTGCCAAAAAATGGTTTTGGCAACCGTACATAGAGCCGTATCGTTGTCGGATTATAGAAGACTCACACGACAAACGATTTCACTTTTATATAAAAAAAAAAAAAAAAAAAAAAAAAAAAAAAAAACTATAATATTATATAATGCATATTTTCATTTTTATATGCTCTAATAAATAATATTGTTCTCGAAAATAATAACAATTATTATTTGATCTATAAGCCACATTCATTTACCATGAAATTATACAATGGGTGAAAATCTACTGTGACATTATTATTCTTATTAAAATAAAAAATATTTTTTAAAATTCCTCATAATTTTTCCTAAAAATTGCTGCTATTTTTATTTTACCACGTGTTCGATTAAGAAACATACTACTTGGCTCTGCTTAGGAGCGTAAGTCGAACCCGGGGAAGAAATGCTAATGCTATCTCACCGGTCCAACGTAGGACATTTAGAAAAAAAAAATGTAAATATATTACAATTTTTTTGTGGAATACCTTAAAAGATGCGAAATCTGCGCGGTGGTACTTAGTTTGAAACGCTTGTCAATATCTTTGGCAGTTCAACCCCTAGGTTATTTTTTTGATTTCTAGGCATCCACAGCAACAAGGGAAAAATACGATTTATACTATTCAATTTCGGATCGTAGCTTATTTTCAATGATTTATAGTCATATGCAGTATATAAATCAAATCACCTTGTATATTCTACCCTCTTAACTATCCCCCTCCAACAACAGTAGCTTAACCCTTAACAGTATCAATATTTTTTTTATTTATTATTTTTTTTTTAACTTACTTGTTTGGACCGCTGCCATCGAATTAGAAACGTTCGAAATACGTCCGTACCAAACAGTATACAACGAGTGAGGTTCCGATATTGTACTATACGTCGCGGAAAATGTCTGCCAACAATATTATACAGACAACTGCAAAGCGCGATTAGAAAACATATTGACCGAGGAAAATACGTTCGTCTGTAATGGTCTCTTGGAGATGCGGTCAAACTGTATAGGTCCGTTTATTTCAGTTGTAAGTTAAAAGTGCTGTTAAGAGACCGACACAATTGAATTTGTCGTTGCTGTCTTTTTATAATGGGCGATGTAGCAAAAATAACGAAACGACCCTTAAAATCGGTATTTGAGAACTTCCGCGATATATGTTTGACGACCTACAACCTCGTCCCGACATACTACTACTATACGGCACCCGAATTCAGCTTCAACTGCATGCTAAAATATACGAAGATAAATCTAAAATGTCTATCGGACTACGATATGCTCCTGATGTTCGAAAGAAATAAACAATTTTGTATTATTTTATGTATTAATATATATTAATATAACAATGTATTACAATTTTATAGGTATACGCGGTGGATTGGTGTAGGCGAGTATGCGTTATGGAAAGGCAAAACAATTATACGATGGAAGACTACGATAAAACGAACGAGGATTCATGGATTATATATCAGTATTGTAAGTATACATATTATAAAAATATATATCAGTTATATACTTATAGTTTTTTGTATTTTTCTGTTTATTTTAGGTAACGATTTGTATGGATCGGCCATGAGACAATATATGCCGTTCGGTGGTTTCCAGTGGGTTGGGCTAGACGGACTTGAAGAAATGACAGACACATTAGACATCGGTCAGGTGTACGAGGTGGACATATAGTATCCAGAACATCTGCATGAGCACCATAATTACCTTCCTTTCCTTCCAAATAACGGAGTACCATCAGGTTCGAAGGTGAAGAAACTGATGGTGACGTTAAAGGAAAAGACTAACTACATTATACACTATCGAAATTTGAAACAGGCGATTGCAAACGGGCTGATTGTGATAAAAGTAAAACGTTTTTATTTTTAATGATTTTATTTATTTATTTATTAAATTTTGTTTATTATTTATATTACAGGTACACTGAGTTAAACAGTTCAGTCAGTCCCAATGGCCGAAAAAATATATTGATTTGAATACCAAGATGAGAAAGAAGGCGACTAATGAATTTGAGAAAGACTTTTAGAAATTGATGAATAACGCAGTATTCGGTAAGTTATTATTATTATCAAAACTTGTATATTATTATATTATTATGATTTTCCAGGTAAGATGATGGAATCGATAAGACGGAGGATTGACATTGAGCTGGTATCGAGTGAGAAGAGAGTGCAGAAATGTATAAACCGAACAACATTTAAACACTGTATGACGTAAAACGAGAATTTGTGTACTGTATCGCTGGAGAACAATATAATTTATTTCTGCAAATTAATTTATATAGATATGTACATAATTTAAAATTGTATGCTGTTTAAGATATATTCATGTTTTTATTCATTTATTTACAGGATTTACTATGCTGGGGGGCATCTCCAAGACCAAAATGTACGGTCACCATTACAATGTTTCGAGGAAGCATTTCAAAAACTCAATCAATCTGATGTATATCGATACAAGTAAATTATTATTATTTCATTTTTCTTGTACGTATAATATTGTATTGGTTTTTAGATTCATTAGTGTATCATATTTCGACGAAGGACTTCTACAAGGACTTGCTGAGTAAACCAGGACTGTGGAGTGCTCGGATAAAGCCAACCTACCCAGAGACCACTCGTGCTTTGTTACAGAGAGGAAAAAGATACCGGTCTTTTCTCAGACGAGACAAACGGGCAAACAATTAAAGAGTTTTGTGCATTATGGGCAAAATCGTACGCATACCGAATTAATGGAGAGGAGAAAATTAAGGTAAAAGGAATCAGAGGGCACGTCGTTAAGAACCACATAACTTTTAACGATCACAAGAAGTGTTTGTTTGGTGACAAAGATATGTGCGTATACAGTGATAATCTAACCTAACGATCGTTCCACCACCAACTGAAGACCAACACCACACATAAACTCACATTCAACAATTATGACGTCAAGAGGATAACGATGCACGATAAAATATATACAATGGCATATGGACACCACCACCTACCGAAAGACAATGTATGAACAAATTGTATAAAATGTAGATATTTTAAAAAATGAGAAAAAAAACGTAACGCATAAAATAAACGTAAAATTGAAAAAAAAAATACAAATGTAAATGTTTGTTAAATAAAAAAAAAAATCTAAATATAAATTTTTGCATTTTGAATTAATATTTTTTTAATATTGTAAATTAATCTAATGGCAGGGCTGTTGTCATTAGCTCATTACATACTAGTTAGTAATGATTTCGTATCGAAATAATAATTATATTATTTTTCCCATTATGTAATAAATAATTTAATTTGTATTTTCTTGTTTAATTTTATATTTATTTTATTCTCAATAATAAATATTTTTATTTTATTAACTAATATTACACTGTTCTTTCATTATATTAATTAATATATGTGAAGTTTAAAAAACTGTTTACATATTTTAATATTAATTTTGTAATATTATAATCAATAGTAATAGTGTTCAACTTAAACCTCTAATAAAGTTATTTTGTGTCAACACATAGCTGTTTTCATTTAATATACTATATGATTTCCACGAGTTATCCATGAGTAGTTGGTGATTGGTATAATATGTCATAAGTGGGTTGTTCTATAGTAGTCCCATATGTGATTTATGTGATTACTTTGTGTAATTCATAGGAAGTTGGTACAACATACAGTAGAAGGCTTTATTGACTACCCATAGTAATCACATTTTGATATCGCATTTGTACCATCGCTAAACCTGGCGTTTGGCATCCATATTACATCTCTGAAAAGTTAATAGGCACTTATTGGTAACTTCACAAGTATCAGTGTGATAACTATGTGACTTATAAAACACAGGATTTTGCACACCGAGTTTAGTTGTATATATATATATATATTAGTGATAGTGATGTGTGTGTGTGTGTGTGTGTGTATGATATGGACCATGTGATGTTTTATCATAGTGGTGGAGGAAAAAAATTAATGTATTGCAAATGATAGTATATGTGTGTAATATTTTATCGAAGTGACGAGGATGTCCGATATCTCCCGAAGTTGCGACAAATCTTGAAAAAAATATATTAATAGTGGTCGGTAATATTTGTGCATAATCGTGATCGTGGTTTTTTTATAAACAGGCATAAAGAACAATATTTAATAATCACAGGTATATGATAACGAAATAAGTATAACAGTAGGTATAGCATGTGATAAAAGTGATACCGTAAGTATATAATTACGATGTTGATGTAGGTATGTGATAATGATGTGATAGCAGTAGGTATAGATAAGAATAAGTAGAATAAGTAATTAATAATGTTGAAAAAATATTTGAAGAAGGGGGCGTAGTCAAGTACATAGTGCATGTAGAGAATATTTGAAAAAAAAAATATTTAGAAAAAAGAGGTGGAAATATATGTCGATGAAGAGGTGGACAATTTCGTGCTCCTTGCTCGTGGATGCGCGGCCATGTTATATGTATAGTGCCTGCTCCTGCTCCAGGGTTAGAACCGGCCTTTTCATTCTACTGATATGCTTCGCACACCACGGGTAGGTCATTTTAGTATGTGGGAAGTTTGTAACGTAAAGGTAATTTAATTTAAACCCTGAAAGCGTAATCTTGACTTTAATAATTGTTCATGTTTTCCTATTGTAGCAAAGGTATCACCTTGCAGTAATAAAAAAAAAAAAATACATACAATTAATATGTTGGCCTTTATTACCAGTTTTTTGAAAATATATGAAAATCATGTTAGAGAATCTAGTAATGTGTTCAAAATAGAGAATCATCTAGTCAAAATCCGCATATTGTTATTATATAAGGTACAATTGGGGACGAGAAAATCGGGAAATATTCACTAACCCAAAATGTGTTTTCCGAGAAAAACAAATAAATACAAAAATCGAATAACTTTATCGCCCCACTCAATATCTATAATATAGTCACATAATTTTACGAACAAATTTCATCGCATAATATTTGACACATTTTGCAGCAGCAGTAGCGCTTCAATTTTCTATAAAAACAATCCCCACCAGTATAACAATATAGTTTAAAAAATATATATTATAGTGACCTATTGGTATTACGGTGGTAGGTATAGGTACCTACCATCTGTGTCCGTTTCCCGATCGATAAAAGATACCTCTATACACTTATATTATACGAAACTTACGCACCTGTGCATCGCGGATACGTGCAAAAATTTCGCGGACGTTATATTATTAAAACAATATATTATTATTTATAACGTCCTGATGGTGCAGCGAGCTTATAAGTGATAATAATTTTTAAAAAGCCGACGTACTTGGCACCGTGGATAGGCCACTGTTGTTCGTGGGAAATCGGGAAGGTAGGGAACATAATATATATACAGGATAATTTATAATTTATACGTATATCTGTACACTCTATATGCTAAAATGCTACAGCAGATTATTAGATTAAAATTAAGGACAGAGAAAAAGAGAAAAAGAAAAAAAAAAACTTTAACGGAAAAACTTACCATTAGCATTTCAAATTTATTGAAATAAGTAATTAAAATGTTCAATATAAAATTTTAAATAATGGAACTTTTTATTTTTATAATTTTTATTTGTATTATATTTCCTTTTAATTTATTATTAATCATTCATATTAACTGTGCGATTAAATTACAATATGTTGATCGAGTTATACAACTTTTTTTGGTAAGTCTAACAATACCAGCGATAATATTTGGATAGAACACCGAAAATCACGAAATAAAAATTTAATAATGATGGAAAATTTAGTATACTGAGTATATTGAGTATAATTAAAAAATATAACAATGGCATACACTCATTTGGTGGATTATAATACTCTGATTTATTCATACAGTATCTTAAAAGATTCAGAATTTTTGGCCGCCATGGCGGTACTATACCTATCTGTTTAAAATATTTTTCTAGATTGTCAACAACGGAGGTACATTCGTTTAAATTTTGTCGATTTCCTAGTGTTATATAGACTATATGGGAAAAAACATCGTGACCATAACCATACATGTTTACTGACTTCTACACAATATCGTGAACCATAGATACAAACCTTCCCAAGTTTCCACCTACAACAATAACCTATCCATGGTGCGAAATATGCCAGGAAAAAATTATCTAATCTTAATAATAATAATAACCATAATAAAATGTTCAATAAATATAATATAAGTATCAAAAGATAATGGCATAGAAGAATACTTGCGACTGATAGACGCATAGTTGGATGAAACATTTTTATCGAGTATAATAGTATAAATTCCATAACGTGCTTTTATATTATGCACGCGTCGCACAGGTGCTTCTTTAGATTAGTCTCATAAGTGGAGAAGGTAAAATAAAAATCTTGTAATAGTTTTATAGGTTGTGGTTGAAGGGCCGTAGGAGTTCAGCTTTTCTAAATTCCTTCTAAACATTGTATTTTATATAATAAGCCAGATTTAAGGTTGTTAGAGCTAATTCCCTAAATTTTCTCAAATTTTTTGAAATTTAAAAGTTATTTTTTAACTTTTTATGACCACCTAAATAATACAAATTGTCTACTAATCTACTACCCGATAGGTACCCATTTAAGGGGAAATTTTTATGGACGAATGTATCGTTTTAGATCAATATCAATTCTATTTGAATTTTTCTGTTTGAAAGCATATTATTATATTTTTTTTATTTTTATTTATGTATTGTAGAAAATATTTGTTTGCTTTTTGTTTTGTTAATTTAGTTAAAATATATGATGAGTTAACATTTTTTCCAAAAAAAAAAAAAAGAAAACGTCCTAAGATAATGGAGACAGATGCAGCCACTGTTATAGGCAATTAAATGTATATCTGTAAGCAACGATAAACCATTGTTAACGAAAAACGATTCTGAGCGCAGTTCAGTTGATAGTAATGCTTTGTCAACAAAATATATATATATCATATTATGGTAAAATAATTAAATAGGAATTATATATTTTCTTTCATAATATTTGTTTAATATTGTATCGATTTTCCCATTTTTCTTGCGTTTTTCCCGGTTTTTCTTGGAAAAATTGAAAACTGGATTCCTTGAAGTACCTTCCCAGTAAGATTTATTTTCAGAAAAAATGCTATCATTGTAAGTCTGAGCAAAATTACTGCTAGAAAAGTTGTACACAGAAAAAAAGGCCATAATATGTTTTTACTAATATGTCGTACATTTTCCGTTTTTCTGACATTTTATCCCAGTTTATCCCAGTTATTATGCAAACCGGTTGAAAAATCCTAAAAATTACCTCCCTCAATCATGGAGATAAAATTTCCTTTCAGAAAATAAACTACACTTGATACATCGGAGCAAGATTCTTGGTAGAAAAGTTTGCAGAAACAAATCGAGGAGTATTTTTCGATTAAAATTGTCCGAGCGAGCGATAACATTTGTTTTTTCCCTATTTCGGTAAAAGGGGTAAAAAATGCATACAAATTCTTTTGAAACCCCGGGTTCTCAAACCCACGACCCCTAGTACGACAATACGTATTCATGACAATTCAACTACAACAAACGTATAACAGAGTCGAGAATATAGAGTTATTTAACATAAATATATAATATTTACAAAATATCTGAATTTCAAAATGCTATAATTTCGAAAGTCAGTCCGCTCAATTCTTACTTTATCATCCTTCTTAAATCGACAATACACACATGTTTAAAATAGAAAATTTAAAAATTAAATTTGTTCCACATAATTTCTTACTCAAACAATTTTCGTCAAAATGTAGTACAAAAAATCCTTTATAAAAAAAATACTACATTAAACTTAATTTTTTTTTTTTTACCACAAATAAGATTTAATGAACTTTCTATTAAATGTTCAAGCAATTTTTGATGATTCAAAAAATTTTACCATAGAATACCTACCGAATAAAAATTAGTTACAAAACTCGCAAAATTTAAATGTCTATAAATAGCTCAAAAATGGCAAAAATTATCTGTCTAAATTTCAAGTCTCTGTGAATATTTTTAACTGAATTACAATAAATAACAAAATTGATAAAATAATAAAAGCATTCATTTCGTAAATTTCCCGTTTTTCTTACGTTTTAACTAGGTTTTTCCCAGATATTATGAAAATCAAATTATGGCCTCCCAAAAGTACCATCTGCGGAACATTCCCTTTCAAAAATGGTGCCACGTGTATTTATCTGAGCAAGATTTATTATCGTATTGATATACACAGGATAAAAAACAAAAAATGAAAAGTATACATCTTATTAAATCCAATATACATTCTTCGATACGCTCAAAATCTAAAATGAAAACGAAAAACGAAAATTATTTTATTTATATATAATATATTATTGATAACCATGTTTGATTGATAATGTGTCGCTCAATTATTGTTGATAATTATTATATCTGAAGTATTTGTAGTACACACGTAATTGGAAAAACCTTCACTTTTCTGAAAATTACAATTATATGTGACTTATTTTAGTATAGTTCACTTATCAGCTGGTGGTACGAAAGGTTAAGTTTGCAACACTAATTTTAGATGTGGTGGTTTAAGTGTCAAGTTACGGAACCCACTTTACTATAAGTGCTAGTACAACTCACACTTGAACAATTTTTTAGATCTGAGAAATAAAAAGGAATGTATTGGTTTTACTATTATGTGTTTTTCTATTTTTTAACAACTTTCTACCAAAAATGTCTCTTCAATTCATTTTTTGATTTTTATTGTAATTTCAATTCAATAAATAGGAAAAACTGGAAACTCGTTGTACAACGAGTATAATGTTTGTTAATTCTGACTTACCTCAGCAACAAGAGAAAAAATACATAAAATAATATTAGATTGATATAGATAATAGAATTGTATTTCGTTATTTCGTTTAATTATTTTTCTTTGCGTACAGATATATATCTGTAAATGTAGATCTGTAGTTAAAAATCTAATTGTATCGTTATCAACTTCCCTTCTAAAACAATGGCCATTACTATTATCAGTATCAGCCTCTTTCGTTTTGTTTTTCTTAAATGTTTAAATGAAATTCGGCGTTCTTTATTATTGCAGTGTACTATAAATTCCAACGGATCACAAATTAAATAATATAATATATTCAGCGTATCGAATAAATTATTATAAATATTATTGGCGCACCCGAGTAGAGTCGGATGTCAACGAGATTAGAAAATATAAAGACGTCTGCTATTGATAAGTATAATCATTCGGTCGGATTTACTCATCCTTTCACCGTCATCGTCTTTTTTTGAGCGGCCGAATTAAATTTATTCGTTGGGATGTCTTTATAATTTACTGTTATTGTACGTCGTCATTCAATATAAAATGCAAATTGTTAGCGTCGTATTGACATCATCGTCGTCGTCTTCGTTATATTAATCAGTTACGGCCATATACTTATACGGGTATAAAAAATATTTAATTAAAAAAAATTAAGTGACAGTATCACGTTAAGTCTTTTCGAGCGCTAATAGGAAGCAAAATCTTCAGGGAATAATTATTTATTGCCCGCACGAATATGTATAGTTATAGATTATGTGGAAAAACCATTTTGAATTATTAGCGAGTATATCTATATAAGTTTTTAAATATACTAACTTATTAAGGAGATGCAAACATAAAATTTTGGATAGACCTTGCGGCAGATTACATAGCTACACGAAGAATTTGAAAAACCGTTAATTCACTTATAATTATATGTATTAGGTTGATCGACAAAATTGATTTTATTTATTCAATTTTGATTATTTTTAAGTAATGTCAATTTAAAAGAAAACGATAGTTTTTATAATTAGAAATCGGATACGAAGCATTTTACACTATCGACGAAAGGACTAAAAATAAATCAAAAAAGTGAAAAAAAATCATCTGCCCGAATAAAGCACTTTAATTAAATAGAACCTTTTAAATATAAGTTTCCAATGCGTATAGACAATAATTGAATTGAAAAAAAAATGAGGACAAACGTTGATTTTACGGAAATAAGAAAAATAGACTATCTAACAGATCAATCGACGGACTCCTTATTTCTACCTGTATGAGAAAATACAATTTATTATAAGTTATACGAAACATATTTCGATACCTTCACTTTTTTTTTTTATAGATCAAAATAATCAAAGATTAAAACCCAATTTTAATTTTGTCCAAATAAAAACAAAAACTTTTAATCAAAGTATAATTTTTAGCATTCCAATAAAATTGTACATCAAATTTATGAAAAAATATAAGTGGACTTCGACCTTCGGTAACCAAATAAACTATACAGATAGAACTATTGTTTATAATTGAATAAGTTAAAATCAATAAGGATTGTGAGTGATTTTATAAAACAAAAAGAAAATCTTAAAAAAACAAAATTTAAAGTAAAAATTGTTGAAAAGCAGAACAAGAATTTTTTATCATATATTGTTTCTAATCAATAGGGAGTATACGAATCGAATTTATAACTGACGTGGTTTCATTAAAAAAATAAAATAATAATAAAACAAAAGAAGCAAATTATGAACTCGTAATTTCTATGGTTTTAAGTTTCGTATTGTTTCATCGCAATGATAAAGTTTCTAAGTATATTGTCATGTATAATACATACACAAATTTGGCAATATTATTTTCTTTTAATTTTCTTGCAATCTATTTTATTTTTGGTTTTATCATTGTTATTATTATTATTATTATTATCGAATGTAATTTTCCATTGTATATTGTGAGCTGCCAAATCGCGGCAATGGGAAAAACGAAAAAAATAAAATGAATTTTATTTGTTTCTCGACTAAGGAACGAATTTAATTTTTTTATTCTGTGGGTCGAATTTTACAATTATTCGGATTAGTTTTGCTACTTCTTTATCCCGAAAATATATCAAACTAACAAAATAAATATCTCTGTGACAAAGTTTTAAGACAATCGAATAAAAATAACCATACATCCGATACGATTTCCGACCGATACGTTTTGATTTTCGTCGCATTTTCGTTTTAAGAACTTTATATGGAACTCGATTCATTTCTTTCAACTTTCCCGTTAACGTCATAATGTTATATTTTATAATTTCTCGGTTTTTAATTCCTTTGTTATTGCGTGTATATAACTTATGTTCTTATAAATTTTGAGCTCTAAAGAGAATTGTTAATAATATTTGATCGATTTGGGTTTAGTTGTATAATATGTATTACGATAAATAGGTTTCTGATAAAAGCGATTTTAGCAAATAAAATTTATTTGAAACCGTTTCAGTTCAGTTTAACTCTCTTTCTGACGTATTATTATGATTTCATTACTATCAGGAATAATTTAATGCTGTTTAATTTTACTTCTTGGTTTCTGCATCACAGCAAATTTTGGAATATCCCTCACCAAATTCTGTGCAGATAGCAAACATATTTATGTATTTTGTGCGTATGGTTTTTGTTTGAAATCTTTTGAAATGTGGTCGTTCAAACTTGAACATTAACCTATCATTTAGTTAGTATAATTAATCGAATTTGACCGTAACGAGGAAGATTTACAACTCACCATCAAAACTGTGATAACTTAAAAAAAAAAAAAAAAAATTTATTTATTATCTACGAATATTAATCGTTATTTAACGACGATTTCTATTGAATGCAATTTTTAGGCTTCTATTCCATGATTGTCCTTTCTGACAAACCGTTGCTTTCGCCACTCTTACTCAGCCTACATCGGCCAACTCTTTTTCTCCGATAATCGAAAAACCGAAGAGCACAAAGAAGAAGACTATTATCTCACGATTAATATCACAATACTTAATTGCAAATAACCACGAGACTCGTTTAACTATTTCCCGCACATTCAATATACCCACTCTAACACCGATAAAAACAAAACCGGTTTGTGATTAACTTCTGAAACTAATAGGAAGTTATAATGTATAGCCACCTACACAAAAACAATCATATTATTATAGACGCGAATTTCACTAGCAAAGGTTAATCTAACAGCATTTTAGGGATTATAACAACGTCTAATTTTATTATTATTATTATTATTATTATGTATATATGATTGAGGTTAGTTTCAATCCATCCATCTTGCGGTCACGCATCAGTCAGACAGTGGTATTTATAATTAAACGATTTGTCATTCTGAAAACATTCACCAACTATATAATTACTGCAAGCAGTCTCGCCCATTCGGACCTCAACTCCGCGATATAATTATAAAATAATATATCTATCCTCGCCACTGTTATAGGATCACAAGAAGTTGTTCGAAAATTGACAATAATTGAAAAAAGCCACGTTGGCCTAACTTAAATAATAATTACTATCGTTATCGAATTCGAAATTTTCATCAAAAAATGGTTTATAACGAAACATTGTCAAAATGGTATTTTTAAGGTTTTTTTCGTGTGGAACTAAAAGGGAACCCAGAAATTAATCACACAATAAAAGCCGTGTGTGAACTTACAGATAATGTAGCAATTTAAACTTAAAAATTCGGCTTTGGGATGCCGTATGTACTTGTATATTCAAATTTTCGGATCACTGCGTAATATAAATTGCGTCCAAAACCGGTGTGTATAGTCGGTTTATTTTTAAAAACCGTTTTGAAACTAGGAACATGTTTCAAATAAAATACTGTGTGCCGAGCGGAAAATTCGTATAGTTTTTAAGAGGAATCTATATGGCTATACCTGTACGACGTGAGTTTTAGACCGTTTTTACTAAACGAAAAAGTTTTTTTTTGAGAGAAAACTAAAACACATTTCGGTTAAACTATAATGGCTTCTCCGCTTTACACTCGGAATCTAATATTCCCATTGCCCATTTATTGATAGGAAGACTGCGGTTAAATAACCGATTACCTTAAAGGCGACTGAAGATTAAAAGTTTAGTATCTACGCGTTTATCCGCGTTAAAATTATTTTGGCCAGAATTTATCTGAGATCCTAGAATTTTAATAAACCCGATCCAATATTATTTTTTTTTTTTTTTTTATAAATATAACAGGAGTGAAACTAAAAAATATATATTTTTAGATCAAGAAAACAGATTACTTCCCGTATTAAAGGAGTTTCATAGAGGGAAATTTCTCTACATTTTGCAAAAATTAAATTGTGTTAATTCAAATTCACTTTCAAGAACATTTATAAGTAGTTTTGGGTTTGTGTAACCGTGAAATTAACGAAACTCTTTATGATTACCGTTGCTCAGAGATAAAAACGACTGAGGCTATGACTTATGACTAAGTTGAAATCTAAATTTTCACTAAATCAAAGGTATTTTAATTTTTCCTTATTGCTACTGCGCAAATGTTATTTGAGTTTGTAAAATTAAAACCATTAGATTTTCAAACAATAATAATTTTATTTGCATTTATTATACAAATCAAATATTATATACTATTTATATTCTTTTATTATTATAAAATATAAGAATATTTGTTTCTTTAATGAAAAAAAAACTTGATTTCACAGTCTGTAATTTTTTTCCGGCGCTAAAAGGTTTTACAGTAGAATTATAGTTGATAGCACGCTGCAATTCCAATTATAGTTCTATTAAAAAAATTATTTAAAACAAATATCATTTTATACATACTATTTAAAACGGATTTCGGTCCAGTTAATAATTTTCAAAAAAATAGAGAATATTTTCAGAAATTCACATTGTAATAATAATAATGTAAAGAAATATATTTTCTTTAAACTATACATTCCGTTAAAATAAAACATTATAACCATTCTGTATAACATTAATAATTATGTTCTACGTCATATTTACAGCATTTTTTTTTTAAATTTAATGTTATTTTTATCACGTCTTGTTTTAAATTTTCAATTCATCTCAATTTCTTCAAAGAAAAATAATATACATACTATAATATAACCTTCAAACGATAAAAGCATCTTGTTAAACATTTTTAAAATAGTCAATTTTAAGCGTTATTATAAATTTGACAAAAGAAAAAAGCATTTTAAAAATTTACATATTATATCCCACTTCAAATATAACAATTTTCTTTTTTTTTTTACCATTAATGAATTATTGAATGATGAATCCCTCCTAAAGTTATTGTCGAATACCTATTTCCCACGTACAGTCCACTTGTGTACAGAATTACATACATTTAATTTTAGGATAACTCACAAATAGATAAACAAAACAAATTTTCTCTTATTATAAAATACATTACATATCTCGCGATTCGTATACATTTCGATTCATTTCATTCTTTTTCTACTTCACTTTTAACTCCAATATTTAGAGTCTGCCATTCTTGTGCTAAACTTCTACTTGACATGATCATCCACCTCGCATACACTGGCTGTTTTTCTACCATCCCCAAACGTAACTAACCACCTCTTTCTATCTTTCTCATCACCTATTACCTCCTACGTTTATTTGCATTATAATTTTTACTGCTCAAATTCCTTTCTTTGCGTGACATGCCTAAACTAATTCAATATATTTTCTTTCATTCATCGAAACCTTAGTCTCAGTACTTAGGTACTCGTTTCTTATCCTCTCTTATATCACTATTAATATGTAAATTTATTTATAGTAAAAAAAAAAATGATCGAAAATAAAAAAAATACAAAATAACGTAAAAACACAATGTGATATACGGTATATATTTTACAAACAGTATAAAATATTATCTATTTCCATCCCATATATGAACTTTTGACAAAATATTGACACGGAAAGAAAATTCATAAATAATAATGAATAAACTAGTATGATTGTATGAATTATAATTTCGTAAGAAAAATTTAAATATAGATTTTCTAAAATCGTAAAAGCGTCGTATATAAAAAAAATTGCTACTCTGCGGAACCAATCGTGTAGCCGAAAATAATAATTTTATTAGTGCTTAACTATTACCTTATATTTAATATTTATATATCATATAAAGTACAAAAAGGAAAATACTGTTAGTACGGCTATTTGTCTGTAGGATTAATGGTTTATCCTGAAAAAAGTTCATATAAGCGTACTTCGAAAAGGTTGCAACCAGATTACTTTGTTTTTAATTTTTTAAACTATATTTTCTATAAGAAATATAACTACAGTTGAAAAATGACAATTCTCAAAATTAATTGATTTAATTCCATTTAATTTTTTTTTTCACTGTAAGAAAATGAAATTGTTTAATATCTCAAGTAGTTTTTATAATAATTTAGAAAAATTAAAATAGACGAAAAATACGATTTTTTTCAAATGACGACGCAATGATTCCAGTATTTAAAGTGTTTACAATTATATTTTTCTACAAGAAATCTTTGTCTAAATTTCAATAATAGCATATTTTTTGAATGAAAATTTTGTTTAGTTTGTGAATAAGAAAATCGTTGTTTGATTTTCCGTATATTTTTTCTAATAGTTACGAAAAACTCGGTAAAAACGTAGGAAATGTACGGAATTCGGTTTTTTTTTTCGTGTCAAACAGCATATTATATTTATTAATAAATATCTAATTTGTATAAAAAAACTAAAGTGGAGTAAATAAATAAATAGCTTTTTGAAGAAAAATAAATGCTTATATAATAATATTATATTATATAGTTATGTACGTTAAAAATAATAATTATTTATAATTTAGTATCATAAATTTTTACAATTTTAGACAATTACAAATATTTACAAATTTCACCGCATCTTCTATTACTAATGATAAAATCTAAGTATTTATAGGTGAGCATCTCTTTAAAAGAAAAAAATGTGAAATCTTATGTACACGGGCTTGGTTCTGCTGGGCATTCAAATAGGTATGACATTGTATGTTTCTGTCCATATTTGTTTGTTATATCTCGATCTCCATATTTTCATTTTCGCATATTTTCTGTTGACCTAACTACACCAACATTTAGTCTATTCAATATGTTTCTGCTTTCCTTCTTCTACTAGTCAGTCTAAGTTGTAGTCAGGAGGTAATTTCTTTGATGGTTTCATCCACATTTTACCAGTCGTATCCGTTACTTGTTTTTTCCAATCAAGTAACATACTTTGGGAGGATATTACCTCCCATAAACATATACTTTAGTCATCATTAGGAAAGACTTCCTTAACTTCAGTCGGGAAATAGGGGCACTTAATCTGTACATAGTTAATCTTATGTCACTTATTTGTATATTTTGTTCGATGGTGATGGAATTTCTGCTAGTAGATTGACTTTGTCTATTAGTGTATTTTGAAGGCATCCTATAATTAGCCAGCATGTGGTATTTATCGAAATTAATGTTTGTTAATGTTTAAAATTGTATAAAAAAAATCGTCTACACTTTTTATTCAAATCAAATACTACCGGATGAAAATCCACATCTTTTAAAGAACGATGATAATAATTTAAAGCCTTCTTAAACTAACCGAAATAATGTTTTTCGAGAAAAACATCACACACACACACACACACACACATACATACTATAACTAATGGTTTCTTCGCTACACTATTAGTACTAAAAATGTTCGATTTAAATTTAATAAAATATTGCTTAACTAACCTCTGCTCTGATCAGGATCATACTCAATTCAAAATGATCGTTGATTTTTCCCATGCCTACCTATCAGCATGACGTAGGCATAAGCTTTTTGTATTTTATAATATAGTTTTAATCAAATAAATAGTAATATTGGAAAGCTTATAACTTTCATCGTTCAAAATAATATTATAGATACGTAAATAAATTATTATTACGATGTAACTTACGTATACAATACGCCCCGAGTTCGTCGACAAAAACAGCTCCGTTTTATGTACCTGTAAATCCAGAAAAACATTGTATTTTGCTACAACGACGTAGAAAATGAGTATATCTGTGTTTTTCCTTTTAGTAAATTATATTTTACATGTTTTAATACTCAGAAGAAAAACGACTGCTGCAGTCTTTGTGTGGCATAAAGATAAAAAGGTTCACTTTGTGTTTTTAATATTTTAATATTATTAGGCGATTTCCATTGAATCATTTAATCATCATAAAATCATCTCCGTATTATATTACATGCTTCGTCTGTAAAAGAGTATAAATTACTTCATCTACAAATATTAATTTTCATATTAGCAGTGCATAGCAATAATTGTAAATATTTTTCATTTTCAGAAAATACCTAACATAATATAAGCTTTTGGTATGTGTTTTGTATATATAATTTATTTTATAGAATTTTGGAATTTTTATTCTTTTAAAGATTACGACACGAGTAAGTAATTGTTGATTTTTGCAACTGTGGAGTGTAAAATAATATCTAGGTATGTTTTATTTTATTTTTATTTATTCGAAATAAACAGGTCAAATGCCTTATTACAAATACGGTAAGAGATACAAATTATTACACGCACAGACATATAAAATTAGTAATACAGTATTTACATACAAATTGCATATAATTCTAAAGACAGTTCCGTTTATTTTTCCCGATTCTCTTCGGTTTTCATTATTAATATTAGTAAAAGGAAAATATCATAATTACCCTTACAAAGAACGAAGGGCCCCAAAGGTTAAAGATTGGATCAAGATTAGTGGTCAAAAAGTTGTTTATAGACCAAACAAATAAATTAAACGCATTATATTAAACTCATTACATTCTTTACTTCGCTCAGAATCTAAAATTTTTTTCTATGTAAATAGAAGTATGAAAATAAACAAGTATGAAAAACAAAGTATTTACTTTGAAATCTGAAATAGGACGTCATTAAAATTTATTTTTCAAAACTCACTGCTAACATTATTTGTATAATAGCTATGACCACTTAATAGTTAAGGCTTAAACCTAAAACGTCCGATAACGAACAAAATATTATACTTCGATGAAAAAGTTTTTGTATTATAGTTGTCTGGTAAACAGTTTTGCGAAATTTATATAGACAACAAAAAGTTGTTTTGCGCCAAGATTCGATGGGTTATTCGATTATTAATTATTTAATTAAATATTATTAAAACGAACTATTTATAATGCTAATTAGTTTTGCGAAACTTATGATAAAATTGTTAAGTTAAAACGCTTCGTAAGCGGTAGATAAATCAAAAAATAGTATGAATTAATTGAACACTATAACCTTTATTATATACGTATCTATATAATGTGATTCACTCAATTTAACTATGAATGACATCTGGCAGTTATTCTTTGACTTCAACAAGGCTTACAAAAATGTGCATCGGAAGAGTCTTTTTAATATAATTTATGAAGTTGGGATCCCAAAAAAGTTAATAGAACTAACTAAAATGTGCATGAAAAATCCCTATTATTAAATAAAAGTTGGGCACACAATGTCAGAAGCGTTCGAAGTAAAAACCGGGCTGAAACAGGGTGATACATTGTCTCTGATGTTATTTAATGTGTGTTATAGAAAGCAATTAGAGAACTGCAGAAAGATTTGATTGGTATATTGATAAGGAGCGATGGATTCTGGTTCTTGGGTTTGCAAATGATTTTAATATTTTGGATACTCACTAAATGACACCAAAAGAGCAACTCAAGTACTGGACCACGCAGCCGATAAAGTAGGATTAAAAATCAATACAGAAAAATCCAAAATAATAAAATTATTATAAAGTGAAGAGGACACAGACGATGATAATAAAGACGTAGTCTTTGAGAAAGTTCATGAGCTCCAGTATCTAGGATCCATGATGAATGTCAAGAATGATTGGTTTAGAGAGATTAGACTTAGAATAGCAAGGATAGAAAAGGAATCATTCGCACTTAGTCAATTTCAAAATGTTTCTCAAAGAAAACAAAGACAAGGTTATAAACTGCGATAATAAGACCCACGTTAATATATGGTTGCGAAATTTAGACGACCACTAGCATCACAGAAAGGAGACTAAGATTATTTGAGAGTAAAATATGAAGACAAATTTACGGCCTTATCTATGATAGCAAAACAGCTGCACGGAGAAGAAAATTTAATCGAGAATTACAAGAAGAGTTGGGACTGACACGACTCAGTTATTATTATTATGGCTAATATTTACTTAAAAGTTAAAAATTACGAATTGAATGAAAATTAAAAGTTGAAACGTCAAAATGTGCAAAAGAATAAACTCCATAAAATGGCTGTTTTCAATTTTTTCAATAATAATAAATTAAAGTTATTTTTACATTTTTTTACCGAAACATAAAAATGTAATTCAAATATAAATAGTTGTATTTTAAATTTTGAGTGAAGCGAGGAATGAATTAGTTTTTTAATAATGTTTATTTTTAAATTCCGAGCGTAGTGAGGGAGCTATTGACTTTACTAAGATGTTTATTTCTTTTTTTTTTTTCTAATCTGTGGACACGTTTTTTCTTATCGCAGAAAATCACAAACAAATTTACGACTTTTCAAATTATATATTACCGAAATGCGCTCGGAATCGTCTTTCGTCAAGCAATGGTTTATCGTTGCTTATAGATATAAATTAAATTCCCATTTGTATCCTATCTTCCTAACTTTCCACCTACTACAGTGGCTACACCCACGTGCGAAATATGTCTGTCCGTTTTTATTCTTGTAAATAATAATAAAAAAAAAAAATCAGAATTTGATTATTTGTATTATCTCCAGAGATATAACAATGGCTTCAAACGCCTTCCCCTTTTTATATCCACGCAGAATTATTTGTATAAACTCGAAATTGCTATACGCACAAACTTTTAAGGTTATCTTTAATTTATTTTATTTGCGTTCTGGAGTTTCGTCCGTTCGAAGTGAACTCCCTCTGCCTTTAGCAAATTTAGAAAGACGAGACGTTGAATAAATATTTAACGTTCACCATCAGTAAACTATCGTAAACAATGAAATAAAATAAAGTTATTTCGAAATCTCTGTGTATGTGTGTACGCATAGTCGACATTTTAAGTAACACACAAGCAAGTGCGCCCGGAGGTGAAAATTCAGTGGAGCAACCTTAATTTGTATTAATAATCAAACATAACACGTGTATTAATGTGTTATGAGTATTTTCAAAAAAATGTAAAGGTTTTATAATATAATATTAAATTTTTCAGAAATATTAGCCTCTACTGTTTTTCTTTTTATCGAACTGCATAGAACAGTACATATTTTTGCTTTTATATCAAATTGCATTATCATTAAAATCGAGATTTTAAACGGTTATAAAAAAAATAACTAAATTATGCTAAAATTGTTTTTCCACTAATTGTACCTCATGATAAACTTTATCTTGAATTTTCGAGAATTTTTACTGGGCCAAATTACCTTAGACCAAATAAAAACTAGAAAATTTAAAATGTCAATAAATAACTGAAATGTTAGAAAGGAAATATTTTGTTGGAAAATATTTTACGCGCCCTCAAAAGTTATCGGAATGTTGTGAAATTTGTATCATATATCAAAATTATAAGTGAAATTATCAAGTATTAAGTGAAATGTCTGAGAATCGTGATTGTTTTTCACTATGTTACAAAAAAACCAAAAAAAAAAACGGGACTATTATAATGGGGACGGATGTAGTCACTGTAATAGATAATTTAATGTATACCAGTAAGCAACGATAAACCATTACTTATGAAAAAACGATATGTCAATAATAAATGTAATTTTATAATGAAATAATTTAATAGGTTTTATATATTTTTAATATTTTATTTTTATGTTGTTCCGATTTTCCCAGTTTTCCTAAGTTTATCCCAGTTTTCTTACGTTTTTCCAGGTTTTCCCATGTTCTATCTCGGTTTTTTATATTTTCTGGGAAAATTCTTGAGAAAATCGAAAAATTACCTTTCTAAAATATCTCCCCACACCGATTTCTTTCAGAAAAGATGTTACACTTAAAAATCTGAGTGGTAAATCTATTGGTAGAAAAGTTGCGCACAGATAAAAAAAAAAAAAGAAACATTTTTCTAAAACTAATCTTCTTGCTTCATTCAGAATCTAAAATCAAATACAACAGAAACCGTTATTGTGTATAAGTGTTTAATATATTAAAGTTATATATACTGTTTTTTAGGTCTTTCACATTAATAAACTTATTAGAAAAATTAAAAATTGCAACCAACTAGATAATACATCTTTTCTATCAGAAACCATCACCCCTTAAGTTGATAAACGGACCAAAATTTATATTAGATAAATTGCTTATAGATAGAAAAGACCCCTAAGGGTTATGTTGTGTTCAAGAATTACAAAGTACTTATTTTTTTTAAGTCCATGTTCTTTTATTTTTCCAATTTGAGCACTATTTCTAATAGAAAAAAAAAAATACTTATTAAATTTTAGTATTAAGTATTTAGTATTTGAGTATTAAATTTTTGATGATTTCTAGGTCATCATAGTGGTTATACATAAGGGGAAAACACTAGACTAATAATATAATATTGAGCTTCACTCAGAATAACTTTATGATTTATTGTGGCTTTCAGTACTCAAATTACTCATAAATTACCCTTAATTCTATACTTTATAAACTTCTCGTCTACAATAACAGTGATTTAACCATAGTGTGAAGAATATCAGGCCTTTTTTGAATATTATATAATTTATGTGTGATTAGATTACATAAAAAATATATTATACGTAGGTTAAATAGTTTAAACATGATTTTTTCGATTTCAAACACATTTTAAATGAATGCAGTTAGGTTGTGTTTCACTATTTCCCCCCCTAGAATATACTTAAATAAAAATTTAATTTCTGCGAAGGAGAGTGTTTTCTTGCTCCTACATAACATAAAAAGTTTCTCTTTTTTTTAAAAAAACAATTTAAGAACTTCCGTTAGGTTACTGCGGTGTGTATGCATACTTACGCATACAGAATATATTAAAATATCTTATTTAAAATCGTATACATTTATTGCACATTTTACAGCTGAACACAAAAATGTATGATTTACTTTTTGCATATATACGGTAGTGATTAATATCGTATTTTTTTATGTGTGCGAATTTCCATTTTCTCCGGATTATGTTTATGAAAAAAAAAAAAAAAATATTACAGCTTTCAAAACTATTATTTTATTTAAAACCTTTTATTGTGGTTAGGTACTTGTACAAAGTTTGGTATTTTTAAATAAAAAAAAATATATATATATAATGACAATGCGATTATCCTTAATATTAATTTAATTATCAAATTAATGATTTTTAAAAAATATTTACTTCTCAAAATTTATTTATTTGTTTTTATTTTTGGTAATCAAAAGTCGATATTTATAAATACTAAATACGGGTGAAATGTTTAAAATATTTAATATGCCCTTTTACATTCATAAATTGCCCTTGCTGATTACCTTTATCTTTGACTTCTGATTCTTCAGTCACATTATTTGAAACTCGATTTCTTGTTTCGACAGTGCTAAGTGTTCACTTAGGTTAGGTTCCATATTTGTCCATGAGAAGGTATTTATGGGGTCATCACAATTGAAAAGCTGTTCGAAATACATCTTCCATCTATCTAAAATAACTGATTGCGTAGTAATTAGGGTTCCATCGTGATTTTTTAAAAAATCTTCATACTTTTTATAGCCTCCCTTTATTGCATTAATTTTTTGGTATACTTGGCGTATATATTGATCCTTGTGATTCTTTTCTGCTTTCTCTAATATATTTTTTTATAATAAGTTTTTTTTTCGTACTTTAAGGTACGGCTTGTTTCTTTCCGACTTTATTATATTTTCTTTTGTTTTTTTCTTGAGTGGGATCATTAAAATTCCTGAATTTGGTTCTTAGAATTATTGCTTTCTCACACCTCTTGTTAAACCAAGGTTTTTCATTTTATTTTGATTTTCCCAAAACTTCAGCTGATACCTGTTTTATGGAATCCTGTATTGTCTTCCATTTTTCATTCATTGAATTTATCCTATCTATATTCAGTTTTCATATGGTCTTGGTAATTTAGTATTCATTTATACTTGCCATCTGGTACCGACTAAAAATCTACCAGGTTAATTAGTGCTTTTTCATTGAAATCTGCAGTAGTGATAGTTTTTATTACAAGTTTCCTATTCATTGGTTTTTACTGTTAAAAAAATTTCAATTGGTGGTCTCGGTACATGATACGTACTATTTCATACGCATTTCATAATTTCATATTACCTCCATGTCCTGTCCTAATATGCAACTCTATAATTTTATCAAAAAGATCTCCGCAACACACCAAATATATAAACCGAAATATTTTTTTCCAGAAAAAAAATCCGTTAAAATAAAAATACAGTTCTACTCATTACATTCGCAGCGCAGACAATAAAAATAATATAATTTAAAACATCATATTAATTTAGCATATTTTTTCATCAGCTGCATTTTGTTTATGTATTAAAAATGTATCTTCTGCAATACTTAATGCATCATATGTAGATAGTAGATAATATTTTCATCGATCTTTTTTACCACTGTTAAGATAAATAATAATAAACAAGATTACAATTTACATATATCAATTATCAACTAGTTTTTATGGTTATTTAAAATTTAAAACATTTATATTTGATTTAATTAAGTTTAAGTTTAAAAGTCTATTAAATTTGTTTATTAGTTATAAAGTTGTAATTAATTATAAAGTGTGGTTTGTCTGAACGGGTACGGTTTATGAAACATAAAATAAAATAAAATGTTTTGTTATATTTTTGCTCCTAAGAAAAGTATAGTTGTTTATAATATTATTTATAGTTAAATAAAAATTGTTGTTTTAAAATAATTACACAAACTGTACAATAGGTGTAGGTATAAATAAATAAGTTAAATTACGGTATATTTAAACTGCAAACGGTTAAGAACTTAGGTATACAGATTGTATGTACTCATGTTTATCAAGCCGAATTAAGTACAAAATATTCGTATACGAAATTTAAAGCTTCTTACTTATAACTATATAATATTATCATATTGAATATAGGTACTAAATTAGTATTTTTAGATTTTGAGTGTAGCGAAGTATATATTGGTTTTCCTTAGATGTTAATTTTATTTTTTTTGACGTTAATCATCCGATATAAAATCGATTCACGTAGTTAAATGTATTTTCTTTAAAATATTGCTTGAGAAAGCAAAGAAATCCCGAATAATTCTAATAATTCGTTCATCAAAATTATTTTAGGAAATCGATACCATTATAAAAAATTATCATCACTATATTTTTCTAATGGATCGTCCATATTTCGAAGATATCTACTAGGTATAGGTTTGTCCATATCAATTTCATCAACGATGAAATCATTTTAATCATCGTGCGAAGTATATCCGTCTTTTTATTTTTTAGAACTAAAATTTTACCATACATTTTGATAATAGAAACAAAATAATAAATTGATGTATCATATAAAGTTTATATGGTGGAATTTGGTCTCATAATTTTATGTTATGAGACGCTTAAGAACAATCTGTTCCATAAATATGACTATGCAACGAAAATGTTAACGATCGCATAAAACCACAACATAAAATGACTAAGGTCCGCACACCAGAGAAATGTGTAACATGAAACTTTTTGTATGCAATCGGTTTTAGAAACTAGTTTCGCGTTGATCTGTTTATTGAAGAAACTTAAACAATGAAACTATAGAATACGATCAACATAAATGAACAACAAAATTACATATAATATTAAAAATGTAAAAAAGTATATGAGTAAAGAATACATAAATATATGAAGTATAATTTGGTTTTATTGATTAGTTAAAAAAAAAAATGTACCTACCTACTTATTTTGTTTCAATACGTTGAAAAATACGAACAAAATATTATAAGTAAAATTAGTACTAATAATTGTTTATATTTTAATTTTATAAGAATAAGTAAGTTAATAAATTATAAATTGAATTATACGAAAGAATATACTCACTAAAAACTAAAAACGTGCATGTCTGTGTGAAAATGTTAATGAAACTTAAACAATAAAACCAGAATGACAAATTTCGTGTTATCAATTTCGTAAACTATAAATAAAAATAGTTTCGTGAAAATCTGTGTATGTTTCCCTAAACAAATATATCGGCCTGTTTCATGCAATTATAGTTTCGTGTTTCATGTTACAAGTTTCGTGTTTATAATTTCTCTAGTGTGCGGCCCGCCTAAGGGCCCCATAAATCGACTGTGCATGCGAGCATTGGTTTTTCTAAAATACTTAATAGGCAAGTTATAGTTAACATGGTTAAATATTAGACCTGAATTATAAAATATTATCGAGTTTCATCATAGGTGATCTCGATACTCGTAACTAAATCGTAATAAATATACAAAATGACTAAAATATGATTATACATTCCAGTTCAACGGGCTTCTGCTGAATAACGAATAGTTTATCGATTGTCTGTAAAGTTTACGCCAATAATCTACGCTTTCGGAACGCCACAGTGGATTTTCCACACACGGGTATAATAGATATGTTTCAACTATAACCTGTGATGAACTAAATTTCAAAACATAACAAAAATATAATCGTAACATTTTATTTTGATTTTGACTACAATATTCTATGCCTAATAGTTTCGGTAAATCGTTCCAAAACGCTATAATAATTAAAGATAAAGGTCTCCCTGTGTGCTCAGAATGTATAACAGATTGAAAATATGTGTACATACGAATTATAGTATTCTATATAATAATAATATTATAATATTATATATTTATAACAAAGAACATTATAATTCGTATTAATTTGCCGAACATTTTATTTTTTTAAATTTTCAATTAAGACCTAATTCATAGTCTAAACTCGAAACCTGGAGGATTTAGACACCCTGGATCCCTCAGTAAAACAAGGAAAAAGTCATTAATTTTAAGTATACACTCATAGGTACTCAATTAAACAAAAAAAACAACTTATTCTATCATGTTTTTGGTGTAAAAAATCCATTGGGATAAATTCAAACGCACGGTTAATATTATTACTATTATTGAAGAATCGTTTAAATACTATACGAACGAGAACACTCGAAATGTCAGTGAACGACTTTACTTCTCAACGGGTTTCGGACGTTTCGACCGCATTGTAACAATGCTAATAATTTATAAAATAAACGTTGTATTAAATACAAATATAGTGATATTATAAATTCGGTCTTACGCGATTATACGATAAAATATCTACTCCGATGTCGCCGTCTAGTCGTATCCGGTTAAAAGTCATCGCAAAAGCCCGAATAACTTTTATATTTTAACCATACACGTTTTTACATACATAACTTAATATTATCGTGTCACACGTAATATAATAAAAATAAAACAAACGATTGCACATAAACGTATAATATTATAATGTAATAAGTACATGCACGTTGGATACGATTTCGTACGCTTCGAAGAACTGAAATCGATTATCTTAAAAAATTAAGTATCCTTGAATTCATAAATTTCAACTTTATAGAAAGGTACGGTCAAGATACTAAATAAATATATATTATATATGAGATACTCGGTACTTATATTTTATTTATACCTATGTAACAAAACATTGAACACTTACGATTTATTCAAATATTAATTAAATTTTTCAAGCGTGTGGCTATTTTAATAGATTCGGTGGATATTTATTTGAAACTCTTTTCGAAATTCCCGTGAACTCCCCACATTTCCGCACGGTCACTTTCAATTTTTAATATGTATTTCTAAAAAGAAATATGGGAACTGATCCATCATGATGGCATAATAATACACGAATTTCGTATCAATTTGTCACACTTCTGTAATACACGCATGATTTATCTATGATATATTACTCTTGTTCGAAATGTTCGATTTTAGGACGTACGATTTAAGTCAATAAGCGAATAGGAAAACGTACTCACGTACCAGTGCAGTAGCAATAGTACCAGCAATCGAATTCAAACAGATCGTTATCGGATGTGGGAGCACATAGTAATAAAAGCATTATTATTGGTTACCACAGTGGACATTTCGAAATATTTCGAGAACCGTACACAATTTTCATCTACAATGAAACAGTGGAAGATATAAAACGTACGCGTCGTCGAGATGTTATAATAAATTATATGGATTCGAAGTCGGATAACACATTTTTTTTTTTTTAAGGGATGATCATGAATGGTTTTCCGTTTTTACAGCATCACGTAGAAACACTTTAATTTAATAATGATGGACATACTTTATACGCTGGGTGGACTACTGTTGTAGGTGAGAAGTTGAGAAGGTAGAATATAGAAAGAAATTTAATCTATATCTGTATAAGTATCTAGGTAAACATTAAATTGAAAAGATAGAAAACAAATTTTGAAATTTCATAAATTTCCAGCCCCTGTATATACTGTATATTATATTTGCGTACAATTTTTTATCTAGCATAAAAAAAATAACGATAGTATCATAAAATTAACCAAAAAAAGGCCATACTGTTTGCTAATACATTTCGTTCATTTTCCGTTTTTCCCATATTTTTTGCCGGTATCTCCAATTTATTATGAAAATAATTGAGAAATAAAAAAGTAACATCAAGTACTATTATAGTCAAATTTCCATTCAGAAAAAGTACTAAACTTGAAAATCTGAGAAAAATGTTCAGTAGAAAAGTTATTCATAGAAAAAAATAAAAGAAATAAACATCGTTGTAAAACCAAAACATTTCTCGGTCCGCTCTGAATCTAAAAAAAAAGAACTGTTACTAAGAATAGATGCAGCCACTGTTCTACGTGGGAAGCTGAAAATATAGATAACATAAAGTTATTTAATTTATATCTGTAAGCAAAGACCATTGCTAGTAAAAAACAATTCGGAACGAAGTTTGGCAGATATATTTTGAAATGCCCTAATATTTACGATTTTCGTCAAAATTTGATCTTAAAACGATTAAAAAAAAAAAAATGATGCCTTAAACTCAAAACCTAACGAGTACTAAATAATAATACATATAAAAACACGAAAATATCAAATCCTATCTATAAATTACCTAAAAATAGTTAGATGGTTTTGAAAATTTTACCACTTCCTAAATTTTTATCCGAATAGAAACTAAAATCCGAATTCCGTATATTTTTCTGTATTTCTTACATTTTTTCCCGGTTATTTGTAACTATTAAGACAACAATTCGAGCAATCAAACGAATTTCTCATTCACAAACTAAACAAAATTTTCGTTCATGAAATATGCTACTCTTGAAATTTAAACCTTTCTAAGATTTTTTGTAGAAAAATATAATCTTAACAATTTTAAATAACGAAATTGTTGCGCCGTAATTTGAAAAAATTGTATTTTTCGTCTTTTTTGATTTTTCCCAATTATTATGAAAACTACTTTGAATATCAAAAATTACCCATCTAATGCACCAACTAGGCAAAATTTGTTTTCAGAAAATGTGTTATACAACTACACTCGGATCAAGATTTCTGGTAGAATGGTTTACAGACAGAAAAAAATAACGCATCATAATATAACCAATAAATCGCTACGCTTCGAATTTAAACGGTGGCAAATCGCTCATTTTAAATTAGCCAATGACGGCTTATTTTGCGTTTAGTGTCTCTGCTCTAATGGGCTCTGCCATGAACATTTTAGTAATATTGCATCCGGGTTAGAGCTCAAATATGGGGCGGCGCTTTAGTACAACAGAAGTAAGGATTTACAGGTCACGAACGCTGTGAACACGTTTCCGGCGCTGGACTGTTTAGAGTCCTAACCTAACCTAGCCTTTAATAGTTATTACTGGTGCATTGATTTTTTTCGCAGTATTCATTTTCAAACGTGTTTATGGCAGAAATACGATTGAGAACGGTCATTATCATCGATACCTTTTTTAGACCCTTTTGACTATTACGATTGAGAACGCTCGGTTTTTATAATTCCACGCAACGTTGTCAAACCTTGCCATCTGAAAATTCAACCGTATATCTAGTAATCAAAAATGTATTTATTATACGTACTACTTATTTCAATTTTTGAAGTAATCTATATAAATAAAACGATAATGAACTGTTTTCAGCGACTAATCAATGTACGTATTCTCAGTACGTGGTTTCCCGTGTTACGTGAACTCGCGAAATCGTATCCAAGTTGACACTCTCATCGCGTCAGTGTTTCGATCGCACAACTTCAGCAATAACCGCCGTCGGCCATTTTCTACAATCAGGAACAGACCGCGCCCACACGCGCACCTCCGGAACGCAACGCCACGATTATCGTTGATAGCAGCTGTCATCACCGCTGTCGTCAACGACCATGATAGCGGTCCGTCCGACTTTTAACGTTACCGTTTATCAGGTCGTACCTACCTTTATCATCCCACCGTTATCAATGTTTTTTTTTTTTTTTTTGTTATTGTTACTTTATTATTATTAGTATCATAATATTTTTATTTGTTTTTGTTGTTTATCTCCCCTTTTAATTAAATTTTTTGGTTGCAACCACCACCCGTTTGTTTGTTAAAAAAAAAAAAAATTATTTGAATTATATATTTTATATATCAATATTATAACCTACCTTTGGTATTTCAGCTTATACAGTAAATTGTTCGTTCGTTTGAATGAAATAAAAGTGTTACCTATTCGCCTTTTCCCTCTCATCGACTACTTAAGAGTGAACCTAAACAGTCCACTCTTAACAACGTAATCCGAAGGTCATGCTCGGGATAGAAACGGTTCTTGTGCAACCGTCATCACACAATTATTTATTAAGCCATTATGGCGTACTTGATTTTATATATATTTTTTTTTTAATATGGGTCACATACCCAAAAAAAAGTAAATGTGTGGGTTGCCTTAACAAAAAGGTTGGGGGAATCACTGCACTAATTGATATTTCCATTATTATTAATCGATTTTCTTACTCCTTTCAGGGTGAATTTATTATTATATTAATATGATTTCAATAATAATAGATATTATCATTCGAATAGGTAGGTACATTTTATACTGTAAAAAACATTTTTTCTTTTTTTTTTGGATAATTTATGCAAGGGGAAAAATTGTTCACAGAGGTTATTATTAAATTTAATACGATCTTGAAAATGCGAATGCCATTTCAATTTCGGTTTTATACCGATTACTATTCACGATACTCAAATATTATGCGTAGGTAATGAATGTCTAGAGATATATAGAATGTCAATAACTTGAAAACAATTTTTTTTTTAATAGTAATAATACTAAGGGTATTATTACTATTAAAGCCTTACCTTATCATACCTTACCTTACTTTACTGGCAAGCGTACATTTCGTACGGCCACCTAGAAAAAATAAAAACCGCGGACAGTTTGTACTATTTTAGGTAGTAACAACAGTCAATATGGTGAACAGTTTGCACTATTTAAAAGAAAAACAGGTAGACATAAATAATAATAATAATGATGATAAATCGTGCTATGTACAGGCTTCGTGAATTTTTAAATGATTCACTGTAAATTTATTGTAAATCATAATAATATATAAATTTAAAAACTAAAAGTATGCCAAATTATTTCAAGTAATTATGTATTTGTTATTATTTTATTTTCGTGCTGTGTACAGGCTTTGTGCATTTTGTTTTTTTTTTTTTTTTTGTGTATTTCGATTTTTTTTAAATAACTAGCGCATTCGTCAAATTGCAATGATTTCAAAATAAAAATGTTATAAGACGCTAAAGATGTAAAATGATAATTTTACATTAGTTTGCAATTTGTTCGTTATCTTTACTATTTTGGTTAATAATACATTTGTATTTGTCACCATACACTCTGCCGCAAATGGGAAATCTAGTAGTTCGAATCATAGTATATTCGATCTGATTGTGTTCTGGGTCACCAAACTCATACTGATCTAAAGCGATTCAAAGTTTTGAGGAATTAAATTTTATCTTATCTTGTAAAATATATTTCATGTCTTTCCCGTTATTTCCCAGATTATTTCTACCGTATAAACTGTCCGTGATCGATTTTTACCAATTCGTTTTCACCGTACAAAGTGTCCGCGGTATGCAACTCAAACAATAGATAGTACAAAGTATTCGTTTACCTACTTTACCTTACCTAAAACCTAACCTTGAGCAGCAGAGCTCCATAACTAGAATCGAATTTTCCACCAGTACTTGCCGTTAAAATTTGTCAATTAATTGTAACACAATTATTATGAAAATTGATGGAAACTTACAGGAATTTTGGAGAAATGTATTAGAAAGTTTGACATTTAATGACGTTACATTTTTATTAATAAACAGTTTTAAGTCACATTCTCCGCTAACTGTAGGTTTTTTGTTTAGTATGAGATATTATTATATTAACTTTGAAAATCTAGTCATACTTTGTCGAATGAGTAAACAACTATTGTGGGTGGGAAGTTGGAAAGGTACTTTGAAAGCACTGATAAATCATTATAATCAAAAACCAATTCGATTAAAAACTCAGGTATGACTTGAACTATTTGAAAAATGTTTTGAAAAAGCGTTCACTGAGAAAAATATATCTTTCCTTGTAGCGAACAGATTATATGGTAGATACCTAGTATATTTTTTTATTTGTTTTACTATAGAATATATATACACACATTTATTTGCTATTGGGATGAGATAGAATTTGTTAAAAATCGTATTTCTGAGTTTCGCAATCTCGCTGAATTAAAATACTCGGAAACTGGAATTATAAAATCACGATCCTAGTTGCGAACGTACGGCAGCAATTAACTGATGTGTAGTTTATTGTTTACAGAATATAATACCGCGTGTATAGTACACTTAATCTTGAAATTGAAAATTAGTTTTAATAATAATTTGAAGTTACGAAACAAATATAATATATCATATACAAGGTTTTATAGCAAACCGGGAAATATTTTATGAACTTTGAACTGTGTTTTTTTCAATCGTTACATTACAATATACAATCGTTTTACAATACATTTTTTTTTTAAAGTACGAACTTAATAATTTATTGTCTTCTTACTTCTTATAATGTATTGTCTTCTAAGTTTTAAAACATAAAGATTGCTATTTAGAAATCGAAAGTCCATAGGTGTAATAATTTATTGATACTTATAAGACAAATAGAGATAATATTTTAAATATACGTAAATTAGATCACACTAAACTAAACTAATAGAGTGTTTTTCGAGAAGAAATACACATTAATATATACTAATTTAACTTTTAATTTGTACGAACACAGTACTAATGGAAGGAGAAGGTTTTGGATTCAAACCCCCCACTCAAGGCCAAAGAAAAACAATAAAAACCTCTCAGTAAGTTGTTTCAAACGTTACCCCTCTGAAGGTACTCAGTACTCGAAGTAAATAAATATAATAAATATACATTTTAAAATTATATTTTGATTATTAAGTGTTTAGTGTTTCGTACAGTTTTGTTACTAATTGCTCAATGCGCTATTCTGATTGAAAAATATGAATTTACAATAAATTTATATACCTAGCTATTTTACTGTATTTTATTCAAAAAATTGTCAAAATAACAATTGTTTACAATGATTATTGATGTTGAGGAAATTACCTATACACTGAACTCCGTACACAGATATCCAGTATATTTTATCAAAGATGAAAAAAAAAGTAGTATTACAAAGGTATTCTGTTAATAAATTTTTTTATTAAACCACTAAGTACAACTTATAATGTACCTTATGTTAAATTTTCAAGTAATTCTCTTAAGTCGTATAATTTGAATAACAGATTTCTAAATACGTTGCTTTGGTAGCTACCAAATGAAGGTTAGGTTACTGCAGAATACCACTTTGCTGTACTTCCTACATTTATTTTTTGATTTTTGTAACTATTAGAACGTAAAATTAACGACTTTCTTATTCACAAACAAGATAAAATTTTTATTCAGAAAATATACTTTTCTTGAAATTAGGACCAATATTTTGGTAAAAAAATGTAATCACAAACTTTTTAAATAATGAAATTGTTGCACCGTAATTTGAAAAAATCGAATTTTTCGTTTTCCCTCCCCCCTAATTATTATAAAAACTACTTTAGATATCAAAAAAAACTTTCTCTGTCAATAGTACGATATTAAATGAAATAAAATCGATCTCGCGTTATTTTTCAATCAGAGCAAGAACAAAATCACCATCATAGTAAAACCAATAGATCCCTCGCTATACTCCGAATCCAACTATGGTAAATTAGATTTTTTAATTTGTGACCATTTAAATATATGTAAAGTGATCAGTGGGACTACATCAAGTGTAACGAGTTCTGGCAGAATTTTGGTTTATCGATATCTAACCTTTGCTTTTTAATCGTACGGTGTATATGCGTAATAGTCTCGTAAAATATTATATCAAAATATACCAAGAGATAATCGCCGGTTCGTGATAATAGAATCACCCAGTACATGCGATAGGTATATTATTGTGACGGGAACACACGCGATCCGCATATAAATCAACCATAGACCGCTTCGGTACACGTTTTGATAATATATATTATTATTGTATATTACCGACTGCACAATAACAACAGCCGTATAAAATTATTAATATACGACCGTCACAGTGTCACGGTTAACAAAACGATCCCCGGAGAGAATATAATATATTATTATTGTAACGGGATCGAATTGTCGCGGGCAGCAAAACAATATAACACTTGTTTATAATAAAACAATAACATAAGAACTGAAAAAAACATATAGAAGACAATTTCGAATAGATATAAATATCTGAAAAATAAACGTTCATAACATTTCTAAAATTATACGAGTATCACGTCAAGAAAGTACTAACAATAATATATGCGTATTCGGTAAACATTTTGGTCGTCTATGATTATTTTAATTGCTGAATTCTTATAATTATTATCAAAAAATTTGCTCTAGGATAATGGGGACGGATGCAGCTATTGTTATAGGTGAAAATTGGGAAGGTAAAAAGGGGAAATTTCGAAAACGATCCTGAGTGGAGTTCAGTTGATAATATTGCTTTGTCACAAATATTTTTCAGTCTTACTTAAATATTAAAAAAACCTACAGAGACAAACAAAAACCAACATTTTCACTCACCAACAAAAAAGTCTTTTGTTGTTTTTCTATTGGCATAATATTCATGGTATAAAACATAACCCGTTCAAATCTGAAAGAATAAATTCGTTGCGCAATAATTTGAAAATAATCGTATTTTTGGTTTTTTCCAATTATTATGAAAAAACCACGTAGAAAATCAAAATAAGACTCTGGAGTACCAAGTAAATAAAATTTACTTTTCAAAACTGTGCTACTTGGTACTTACAACGGAGCAACATTTCTAGTAGACAAGTTGTTCACCGAAAAACAAGTAAAATAAACATAATTGAAAAACCAATACATTTCTCGCTCCGTTTAAAATCTAAAATATAATGTATACAGAGTAGTCAACATAATGTAAGACACTCATTTTATCGAACAGTATTAATATTTTTTTTTTAATTGATTTTTTAGAAATTATAAGAAGCAAACAGCTCTAAACTGTTACATTGTCATTATTTGTTATCACTCTTACTTTCGGAAATCACCAACCACTTTTGATTTTCAAGTAGTAACATGTATTACAAATTGCATAAACTGATAGAGTACTAGTTTAAATAAATTTTAAAATTACAAATTTTAATTTTTGTCTACCCGTCGACAAAGTATTCCACTTTTAAGTTTGCCGTATTGTGTGCAGGAGATGAGTAGTGGAGCACGTTTCAAATGATATTATACTATTACTCTAAAGTGAAATACTTCATTTACTAATGGAATTTTTATTATAGGTTGCTATTTAAAACTCAAAAGCGAGCAGTGGTTTCACCCATAAAAAATAAGGATTAGAAAAAAATCACTAAAATGTAAACATTTAAACCAGTTTGTAACTTAAAAATTCTCAAAAACTAATGACGAAAAAAAATTAATACAATCCGATATAATGAGCGATTTACATTGTTTCAATTACTCTGTAAATATATATTGTGTACTACTTCTGATTCATACTCTCTCTTTCTCATATACACGTGTACCGCAAATATTGTTCTATCGAATTTTCGAATTCACAATTTCAATAATTTTGTCGTCCGGCACGTGTCCGCACTCTTTATTTCGTGTTTTTACAATACGCACGAGTATACTATACAGATCCGAGAAAATCGTGTTAAATTCTACAATATTATATTTTAAATTTGTAAACAGATGTCATCCAAACCACTATACGCTGTATTACGATAATTTTTACTTGGAACCGATTTTTTTTTTTTTTCTTGAAAAGTATTCTTTGAAATTATATATGTTTATAATAAGAACATTGACAATCAAGTGAAGAGAACTATTGCAATAACAAAATAATATAGTTCATATGTACCATGTGATCGCAATTGTATTTCATGCAAAGGTTTTAATAATATTCGAACACGAAGATTTTTCGTTGCTTCCGTAGGCGTGCGAACGGAAAGGGAGCAGGTTGAGCAACTGCACTTCTTGTGGGCTAAAATTTTTCTTCTAAAAACTGTGAAATTCCAATAATTATATTAAATTGTAATAAAATTAATGATGTAGAAAATTAAAATACTTTCATCGCTAATATTAATTGAATTAACTAATAACCAAAATAATATTCAATTATATTACGTATAGATATAATATATAATAATATATATATATATGTTACATACAAAGTCCGAATTTGTACATTTCGCAACGTGTACAACTACAATCATTGTACAAATCACAAAATATAAAAAATATATCATAAAATTCATGATTATTATACAGTGAAATATTTTATTAATAAAAAGTAATTTTTTTTTTTTTTTTAAGGAATTTAGGAATATTTTTTATATTATATATTATTTTAGATTTTAAGTGGAGCGAGGAATGTATTGGTTTTACAATGATGTTTATTTTTTTTTTATGTGAACATTTTTTATACAAGAAATTTTACTCTGATTACCAAATATAGCTCCTTTTTTGAAACGAAATGTTTTCTGGGTGGTACTTTAAAGAGGTAATTTTTTAAAGTTCTCATTAATATTCGAGGAAAACCTGGTTTTTAAGGTTGAAAACGATTGAAAGATTAAAAATAAGGTTTTCATTGGCGACTGTTTTTATTTATTTTTTGTTATTATTAAGTTTTTATTTTTTTTAAACAATAATTGTTGTCATGAAAACGCACATTGTTGTAATAATATGACATCTATATTTGTTGACAAAGCAACACTATCAATTGATATCCACTCAGAATTTTTTTTTTCGTAAGCAATGGTTTATCGTTGCTTACAGGTATACATTAAATTACTAATTATCGTTTTTTTTCGATTTTCTTAGAAATTTCGTCGGCCGGTAATAGTATGAATGTACCAAATAAGTACCAAAATTATACCTTATTTTCATATTTAATTTGTTTAATATTTTGTGCTCATTTTACAAAAATAAACTTTTTTTTTGTAATTATGTAATAATATAGCATCTTATACAAGTAAACGGACTTTGGGGAAGATTTCCGATTTCCCGATGTTAGGTTTGTTTAAAAGAACTTCTAAAAGTGTCCAAAGTAGCAGAAAAAAGATATAAGCACAATACAGTATGATAGACATTAGTCTCTATTTTCGGGCGAAATTCGACAGCAAAAAAAAACAAAATGATCAATTCATATTCGTATTGATTCTTAGTTTATTTTATACCGTATACATTACATTGTTATGCAGGATTTTCAATCCAAAAAAACTACTTTGTATAAAACAATATTTAAACACTCAGTAAAAATAAATGCACATTGAATTCATGATCACGCTGTGATATCGTTTATATGCATGATGGGTACATAGAATTTGAATTTTTTATCATATGATATTTTTTCGACGAATTCGTGCTCTATTGTCGTAAGATTTAGGCTATTTGAAATTTCCATTTTATTCCTCTCATATTAAAATCATTGATTTTTTTTCAAATAATGTAGTTTTAATAATATTCATTGTGATGGATTTTATAATATATTTTAATTCGATCTTTTAGTATTGTATATTGGAAAAATTTCTAAATGGCTAAACACAGGGTATTTCTACCGAAAATTCTCATTGGAACGTAATATTTTAAATAAAAACACAATTCAATGAATATGACGTTATCTTTGGTATATAATAAAATATTTCTTTCGTAATGTTCAAAAGATTATACAAGTTCAATAACACCGCATCCGTGTAGAATTTAAAATTTAAATTCCTAGTCATTTTTTATTTTTCAATTTACATATTCTTATGATTTAACAAATTAGGACAAGTTAAAAAAAGACGATTGATCTATTTTGAGGACTTTTTATCCAAGGTATACTACCAAAAAATACGTCCTAGAGACGGGTGCAGCCACTGTTATAGGTAATTTAATGTATACCTGTAAGCAACGGTAAAAAGGGAAGTCGTTTTTTTAATTTTCTCAAGAATTTTCAGATCAAATGTGAAAAACCAAAAAAAATGGGAATATGTACGAAATATAATACTAAAATATTACGGCCTTCTTTTTTTCTGTGCACAACTTTTCTACTAGCAATTTCGCTTTAACTTATAATAATATAGTAATTTTTCTAAAAGAAAATTGCTCTGGGTACTTTAGAAAGGTCATTTTTCGATTTTCTCTGGATTTTTCTTAACAAATGTGAAAAACCGAAAAGAACGGAGGAAAACGGGAAAATGTAAGAAATGTAGGTAATAGTTTAATAGTTAGAAATATTAAGACCTTATTTTTTCTATGGACAACTTTTTCACCAAAAAATTTGCTCCAATTTATAATGATAGCAATGTTTCTAAAAGAAAATTTGACTGGGGAGGTACTTTAAGAAGGTAATTTTTCAATTTTCTCAATTTTTCCCAGGAAACGTGAAAAACTAGGAAAAACATAAGAATAACAGAAAAACGAAGGAAAATGGGAAAATCAATACATCATACAAATATTATTAATGAGAATATATAATGCCTATTGAATTATTTTACCATAATATGACATATATATATATATTGTTGACAAAGTATCACTATCAAATGAACTTTGCTCAGAATCATTTTTTTCCGTTAGTAATGGTTAATTATTGCTCACAGATATACATTAAATTACCTATAACAGTGACAGAACCCATATTTATTATCCTAGGACGTCTTTTTCCTCTTGGAGATTTAAAAATATTCTGTTAGGAATTTAGAAAAATGTTTTAAATAAATTACCGCCACGCTTCGTTGAAAAATACGCATCGTTAATGGCCTAAACAAAAGTCCCCGAACAAAATTTGAAGTATATAATTTAATAGCTAAAAAGTATTTTTCAAAAAAAAGATTTCTTAGTAAAATCTATAACTTTTTTGCTACATCCAAAATCGAATTATTTATTATTTACAACCTTTTTTTCTCGACGAATCACATACGTCGTTGTGTTTAAAAATAATGATTCGCCTTGCTTGTTACCTTCAACCTCACGCAGCGTTATTTCTTCTAGAGTTTTGGCATAAAGTATTGCGTTTTACGGTTTCGACGGTTGAGAGCCAAAACCTACTTGGTCTGGTCAGCAGCGTGCGCGGTGGAAATGCGATTAATTAATTTTTTTTCACCCTTTATAATATTAATCTCGTTTCCAAAACTTTCACATCTCGAGCCAAACTTTCACCGACACGCACACTCAGTCACTGCTAAAATAATCCGTGATGTTATTTATTTGTTTCCTCTCCACCCTGCCGCCCATTATCGTGGTGTATGATAGTGTTATTGTACAATGTGTATTACTTATAATACGGATTACGGAATTTAAGTAAAAAAAAAAATCGCCATCTTCATTTGATGTTGATATACTAGCCATCATGAAAACCACAATTGACGGATCAAATTGTTTTAGAAAAAAACCATTTCGTTAAAATCAGCATTATACACTAATTTGTAAATTAGGTAAAAATAAATAGTTCGCAGTTTGTTGTACCTATATAATTTTGCGATTGAACCAAATTTGGGACTAAAATAATTTTCTCGAAGATAACAAAACCCAATTAGTTACACTAACTTAGAATCCCATGACCTGCCAGATGTTGTTTCTCTATTTCCCCCTCTGCTTAATCTAAACTCAGCGTGGATTTTCATCGACTAGGGTTAAGGTTAAAACTTTGGCTACTAATTCAACCCTCAAAATGGCATCAGATTTGGATCAACACGAATACTCAAATTACATTTTTTACCTAAATAAAAATGATCAGACTACAATCGGGTTAAAAACAAAAAGGCAATATTAAAAGAAAAAATGACGATCATTAGAGAATTTAATACTACGTAATATGTTTAATGTGTAATGAGATACATCAAATTGACAAAATTATGGGGCTAGAAATTAGTTGAAGTGTAGCTGCAGAAGACAGGAAAAGATGGAAAGGTTTGTAATTAGCGGTGAGGTCTTGAAAGTCGAAGTCAAGAAGAAAAGATGATACATTAAATAGATATAAGTAAAAAATAAATCACAATTGTTATTACTCCATATTATATGATAAAAGAGTGCAATTAAATCGAATTCGGTTTTTATAAATATAAAAAATAATATATATTAAGGATGGTATAAATCAAATATAAACTTTTGGAATTTAAATTTAAGTTTTCGTCATTATAATAGTTTTAAAATAAACCAAAATTGTTTGGTCAAAAATGCAGCTAAGTCAATCAAATTTTAAAACTATAAAAATGTATATTGTTCCATGATCAAATAATAAAAAAAAAAAAAGGTAAGATAATAAGGGCAGGTGCAGCCACTGGTGTAGATGAGAAGTTGGGAAAATAGGATACAAACGGGAATTTAATGTATATCTGTAAGCAACAATAAATCATTGCTTACGAAAAAACGATTCTAAACTGAGTTCAGTTGAGTATGATGCTTTTTCAACAATATATATATATATATATATATATCATATTATAGTAAAATAATTAAATAGGCTCTATATATTTTCTTTAATAATAATTATTTAATGTTGTACTGACTTTTCCAGTTTTTCCGGTTTTCCCTGGAAACTCATGATAAAACCAAAAACTGACTCACTAAAGCGCACAAAAAAAAGAGAAAACCGTAATATATTTTAACTAATAACTACGATTCTTATATTTTCTCATTTTTTTTTCGGTTTTTCAAATTTGAAGAGAAAACATCTGAGAAAATCAAAATATGATTTCTTTAAAGTATCACTCTAGTGAAATTTCTTTTTAGAAATATTGCAATCATTAGAAGGTGGAGTGAAACTGTTGTAGAAAAGTTGGCTACAGGAAAAAAAAAGGCCACAATAATTGAGAGAAAAATGATCTCTCTAAAGTACTTCCACAGTCAAATTACCTTTTAAAAAAATTGCTATAATTATAAATTGGAACAAAATTGATGGTAGAAAAGTTGTTCACAAATTAAATTAATTACANTGTCTTTCAAGAATCCAAAACAATTTTTTACGATTTTTATGCTTTCGATGTAATGTACAGAGAACTTTTCACTTTAGTTATGATAATGCACATGGTTTTTTCACTATTATGACTTTGGATAATAGGTATAAATTATTTGATATGAAGTTTTTTTACAAATTATTAAATAACGTTGTAGATTGCCCAGAATAAATAGAGTTCTTAAATTTCAAAATTAATTTACCTAATGTAAGATATAAATTTCTTTTATATTCTCACAATATTTTAAATAATTATAGGGCTCTATCTCTCTCTTGAATGCTAATGTCAACCGCCAATACTATCAATAATATAGATTTTTTTCACTCTTCAATCAATGGTCTTAATAATGTATTTTGATATTTAAATGTTGTATGTTGTATATTCTTCTTTTTGTAATATTTGTATATGTATTTTATTGTTTTTTTCTTACATTTTAAAATGAATCTATCATTTTATACTAAATTATATAAATTTGATTTTTTTCCGTAATAAAGATTATTATTACTAAAAAAATAAATAAATCTTTGTAAAACTATAAGCTTTTTTGCTCCACTCAGAATCTAAAATATCAACTTAGTTAACTCAAAGATATATTTTATGTATACAGTATACATAAATAATCCTTGTATATTATTCTCAATGTATAAATTATTATTCTGAATATTTATTTATAATATACAATGTTTAAGAAACATTGTATCACTTTTAATTTGAACAAAAGTTTATTTTTTCTTTATAAAAGATTATTTTGAAAAATTTTAAAAAGTAGACTTATCTCGTTGTTGCACCCAGACTTTCATAATGAATTTTTAAATTGATTATTTTTGGTTTTTTAACATTTTTGTTGGAACATATGATTTCGATCTGAGTGCTGTTTGACCGTTACCTTTTTTTGAACCAACTACAAAAGGCGGTCATCCTTAACAAATTATCTGTTTACCTGCGCTAAAATATCGTATATTATTTGCGCAAAAATGTATCGAACAATAGGTTATCACAGATATTATAGCGAATCGTTTTAAAGTATAACGTCGACTGCTTATCGTCAACTATATATAATTTTATTATTTGATAAAATTTGATTGATATTTGATATTTTAAACTCACCCTTTATCATCTAATAGGTATATACATTTTTTAACAAAGAAATACCTTCAAAAAACTTAACATACATTTTTTATAAATAAATAAAATTCTTTAAAACTATGTAATTAAATTAATAAATTACATAAATAAAATATAATCAAATATCGCTTGCATTTTAAGCTGAAAGTTAGGATAACTCTTGGATACTTCGAATACTTCTTAATCTTTCTATTGTCAAATATGTTGATGCATAAACAATGCACAATATTTTGATGCAAGATAAATGAACCGTGCGCAAATGATGTATGACCCAAATAATTAACGGTACGAAAATATCTTAAAAAAAAAAAAATCAATAGCGATTCACAAATTATAATAAGCCCAGTGCAATTTGATAAATGAAAATTATTCTATCTTACCTGGATTAACTCGTATAAGTTAGGTTTTAGTTTTAGGTATTCATAATCTCACATATTTTTGTTTCCATCGGTGCTTCGGGAAAAGTACACCTAATTTTAAAACCCTAATGAAATAATACAAATATTACCGACATCGTAATGGAAATTCACAGAAATTCACCCGAAACCCATTATTAGGTACCTATTTAAAATACTGTACATTTTATTTTGTCATGATATGAGTATTATAGGTTATGTATTCTGTATATATATAATTTTAAATTTATTACTCGCTGTTTGTATATATCCGTGGTAAGCATATTGGTTTATATCGAAAATAATGGTGACCTCCCAACCTTTCCACAGGACCACTGGGCTAATACTATGACAATATGTATAGTGTAAAAAATTTATTGAAAATTTGATACTTACATTTTAAAATAATTTTGTGTATGGAAACGTAGTCTGTTTAAATTTACATGTCTGTGTTTGTTTACAATGTAAACACAATATCATCATCGTAAATGTCAATAGTCATATAATTATGCATTTGATTTTAATATATTTTAATTAATAATATAATATTTAGTAGTTACAATCATTTCGAATATTTAATAATAAAAATAATAAAATTATTTTCTCCGCGGGATTGCAGGGACGATGCCAAAAAGTGAAATATTCATAAAAAAAAAACATGAAATAATTTAAAAAAAAAAAACGTTGACCAATGCTCGACACTTATATAGTACCATAAGAGCAACTTAAGAAAAACATTGTACTTATTGAATTATTGAGCGTATATTATTTATACGAAGCCATATATGAAAAAAAAAGAACTAACATACTTCGCATGTGGATGCAATCACTGTTGTAGGTGGGAATTTGGGAAGGTAGGCTACAGACCAGAGGGAATTTAATATATATCTGTAAGCAACGATAAACCATTGCTAACGAAAAAACTATTCTGAGCAAAGTTTAGTTGATAATGTTGCTTTGTCAACAATACAATAGATAATATATTATATGGTAAAATGAATAAAACAATGTGCGTTTCCATGACAACACTGGTTGTTTAAACAATATTAAAATAATAAAAACTTATTAATAACAAAAAATATATAAAAACAGTTGCCAATATTTATTTTACCACTTTTTTAATCTTTCAATCTTTCTTAACCTAAGACCGAGATTTTTTTCATTATCTCGAATATTAATGAGAATTTAAAAAAATGACCTCTTTAAAGTACCACTCAAAGAAAATTTTCTTTCAGAAAATTGCTATACTTGATAATTGGATTGTGCTTTTGGACAGGAAAGTGTTCACATGAATAAAAAAAAAATAAAAAAAATAAAAGAAACATCATTGCAAAACTAATAAATTCCTCGTTCCACTCAGAATCTAAAAAAAAGACGATTTCAAACTGCTATAAATTATTAAAAAAAAATGTCACATTTTAACAACATTATGTTAACATTTTACAAGTTTGACATTAGATTTTAGACGTACCTGCTGGATCTTAGTTTTTGAACATTTTAACTAAGCAACCATTCGGGAGTATAGTATGACCGAAGATTGAATAATACACTATAATTTATACTATGCAATAATCGACCCCGGTGGTTAACTTATTATTATTTTATTAATTTATACTTACTGTTCGGTTAGGTTACTACGGTTTTGACCAACAGCAGTGATTAGTAATGTTTTTAATACATCTAAAACAAAACTAAAATTCGAGCATATAAAATCTGTATACTTTATCGTTCGGACAGACAGGATCCTACTCCGTGGAAAAATTTAACGGTTTTTCTCTCGACATATAATAATAATAATATAATAAATGGGTTTAAGACGGTTCGAAAAACAATGGTTGTAAAACATTTTTTTTTTTTGTCTGGGAAAGATCGATTCAGAAGTTATATACTACCTATACATAAAAGGAAGTTTCATGGAATTTACTATATATATAGTTTAAGTGTACGGGTATACAAGAGGGCGTAAGCATAAAGCGAATATATGTAACCGAAGTAATAAATTATTTTTAAATGTATTGTTTACCGATGTAATAGAACGGTCCACTCTATCGCGAATATTTATTTTTAATCACGTCTTTACTACCTTTAGGTAAACCAATTTATATGATTTTTTAGAGGCAAGATAGATTTTCCAATTTGTTTTTTTCCCAATAATATTTATCAATAGTTCATTTTTGCAATACCATATTTAATATTGTCCAATAGTTAATTTCTATAAATTTATTTATTTTACTAGGAAGGTCTAACTTTCGATTCACGTATAATCACGTTCTACAATTCCATACGAATAATCAGATTTTAGATTCTGAGTGGAACGAAGAAACTTATGGTTTTACAAAAAAATTTTTTATTTTTTTTATCTGTGAGCAATTTTTCTACCAGAAATTTTACTCCGATTTACAATGATAGCAATTTTTTTTAAAGGTAATCTGACTGGAAAGGTACTTTAAAAAGGTCATTTTTGATTTTCCTTAGTAGTTTTGCCAATAAATAGGAAAAACCGAAAAAAAAACATGGACAAACTGTAGAAAAAACGGGAAAATAGGTCCTAATTAAAAAAATATTACTAAAGAAAATATGTAATGCCTATGTAATTATTTTCCATAATATGACATATATGAATATGTATTGTTAACAAAGCAATAATAATAATATTTAATAATCTTCAAAATTGAATTTATTTATATTAAAAACTACACAACATTGACTTAAGTTCTTCTTCCTTGAGGCCAAAGATAATGTATAAAGATTTGTAATTCCCACTCGCACTAATACTATCAATATAATATCTATCTTGATTTTGTTAGGCACACGACCCCACGCCTGCCAATCCTCGGGAATAATGCTCCGTTTATAAGTCTATGTGTATATATCACTCCGCTATATTTGCAGTAACTCTGCAGGTCTCTCTTTATAATCCATCTACCGAAAATAATAATAAACATCACAGAGACATTCGACGAGAATGACACTAGAAACGACGACGATGACGGCCGCGGATTACAGATGCGCAAGTTTCGTCACCTTAGCGCCACGCCACCGCCGGTTCGTGAAAGGATTCGTCGTCGACAGGATATAACATATAGAAGCGACGTAAATCCACAGAAATAAAACCCGTCGTAAACCCCACGTACCACGGAAGTAATAAAAGTAATATTTTTCCTTTTTTTTTTTTTTTTCGAAAAAAAAGAGATTTACAAACGACACATCTGTTTACTAAAAAAAAAAAATCAATTTGGAGCGTGTGCGTCTATATGACTTGGGATGGTTGGAAGTAGAGTAGAGTTATATTATTTATTCGTCGTATTATCGTATTTGACACGCGTGTATAGTTCTGCCAAATCACGAATATCCGTAATATTTTAATGGAAAGTTTTTTTTCCATTAACTGCTTCTATTTCATTGCGGCAGTACAATGTTATAAAAATCGATAAACATTAATTTAGTAAGTATGTTTAACTAATATAAATAACTAGGACGTTTGTTATCCGTCAGAATGAAGTCAAAAATGGCCGCTGCAATGGCATTTTCTGTTTCTTTTGTCTTTCTAACGGGCAAAAAAGCGAGCATCATGCGTGTTCACGCAAAAAAACGAAAAGGCATTTATGTTAAAGTGGCTCAATGCGTTTTTTGATCAAAAACAATTATTACATTATTTGACTGAAATAAAATTAAAGTAAAATGTTATTATTTATTAACTAAAAATAAATTATATAAAAATATTAAATTGAAAATGAGATATCCTTATTCCTGTGAAGTCATATTCGGCTGTAAAAAATGTATCCTTTAGAATTGTACTCGGGTCAAAAATAAATAATGGTCAAACTGCATTCTTGGTTGAAAAAGGTTGGAAAACATTAATACACCTTACTCATACGTATACTTAGGATTAATAATGATTTTGACTCTAGTGCAGTTCAACTATTAATTTTTTTTTTAACTCGAGTGCAATATTGGACTAAAATGTTTGTACACACTTACCCGTATCCATTATTTCCTTACTCTTATAAATGAATATTGAATAATAGATTAATGGAAATTCATTTAAAGTGGTTATTAAAATGTTCAATATAAATTTTAAATTTCACAAAATTGGTCTCTTGAGAGATTTGTTAACAGACGAATTAACTGGCCAGTTACCATGTCAGGAAACGATCAATGTGAGCAGTACTGAATCCTGATGCAGGGGAAGCAAACAAATATTTTAATTCAATCCAAGGGGTGACAATCGTATCGTCACCTTTTCTCAAATCCAACACTAGTAAAAAGGAACCCTTAGTAAAGGGCTAAAGACGCTAAAGCAATCTAATTTTTGTTTTCACTAAAGATGTTCAAAAAGTTCAAATGCGAATTATTAATCCCTATAAGAACAACTTAACATGATTAATTTTACATTATTAAGCATTTTTGTGAAGCTAATAAATAAATTTAATTCCCATAAATCAAAAAGAACATTATATGTCGGAGTAATGGCATTCCAGATTCCAGCTCCTCCCACTGTATTTTGGCAGTAACGTGAAAACCAAGTACAAACTTTTCATAAAAATTTATATACTAAATATATGTATAGAACATTTTTAGAAATTCTAAATGGTGGATGATTTATACGATTTTCGTCAAATCTGAATTTCGAACACTATATTTATATTATTATACTATTATAGGTATTCAATACACTGGCGGAGTGCGTAACACACAAAGTATACCAATACAACGAGCTATTTTGGCCGACTACGAAACATTAATATTAATATAAAATGTAATTTCAGAAACAAATAATTATATTTGCGTGAAATCTTTAAGGAACAGCTAGACTGAGCATATCTGAACTGTAGTTAATTTCACGGCTAGTAAATAAACTCGATTTTATGAAAAAATTATACAACATAATATAATAGTATACTTATGTATAAAGTAATATAATTCTGCAGCACACAGAAGAAACATAATACAAATCGACCAGCATAACGTATAATATAATATTGTTATTATATTCGACTAAATAATGCGACATGATAAAAGTCTCGACCGCTGATATATAAAATCTACGTAGTACATAATATACAATATATATTATATACTTTTATTATAAACTGTTGGTTATAATATGATATTACTATCATAACGGTGTGGTTTAATCTTTAAAACAATCTGATCATTTTTTAGCTATTGATAGATACTTGGCATTTTTGGTTTTTATTAGTTTTTATTTGGTTTTATGTGAATAAAATTGTTTTACATGAGATAATATTTTTCACGAAATTCATCATAGGATGTACTTAGTGGATCGTTTACTGTAATGCAATGGGTTTTTTATAAGCTTTTAAGTTTATATTTTTCTGAAAAGCATAAAATTCACGGCATTTCAAAACATATTTAACGTATTTAACTGAACTTCTCTCGGAATAGTCAGCATGTAATTATATACATTTAATAACTTTATATATTATCCTACCTTCCCACTTCCCACTTATAAGAGTGAATTATTTGTCAGCAAGATCAACTTTTTTTTAAAAAAATACGAGTTTATTATAAATCAATTGTACATAGAATGAATATGCGAGCAAAAACATCGGAGTTGGTACTATAAATTATAAAACGTAAGGTTCTCGACTCAGAGCGACTGGTTGTTGATCGAAACGTTGTTTTTATTATTACATTGTTTTTTTTTTTTTTTTATCATATACATTTTTACAATTATTATCGTTATTATTGCTTTTTTGTTGTTGTATCGCGCATTGTTGCGTTTCACATTATTAAGTGTTTTCGCCGATATAGACAGGTACTCCTATACATTATAATAGTATGCAATAAAGGCTGCACAATAGGGGGCTCGCATAATAATATTGTTTTTGTCTCGTGTAATATTTTATATCGGCGATTCTGAATGGGTGCGGTCCTATCGACGTGTGTGTTTATATTGACTAATTATATACATGGTGTTTTACATTTTTTACCAATATCTGGCGTTTATGTACGACAATGTGAAGAGAAAATTTATTTTGGATTTTTTAGTTGTTTATGTAGAACCTTTCGCTGTAAGTACAATAAACCTAATATCAAAAATTAATTTTAATATGGCAAACGACTGGTATATACCAGATCATCAATTTTTTGAACAGTTTTTGACATATAATATGTGTAGCCAAATAATTGTATCTACATAAAACTAAAAAAAATTGAAAATATCAATCTCCTGTAAACAACAAAACAATTCTTGAAGGAGGGTGGATCAAATTCACCTGTGACCCTCATCCTCAGATATGCCACCGATGTTTAGCAGCAAAATTAATAAAAAAAAAATAGACTAAAAGGTCTGATAGCCACTGAAGGTTTTCAGAATAGCACGTGTTAAAATATACTACACACAATTATGTCATGTAGATAAATGTATAGGGATATTGTCTGTCAACAAAATACAGTAAGATATGTAGGAAAATTTTTATTATATATTACAGAAATGATTATAACTGATAATAATAATTTCCGGCTCTAGTGATGAGTACAAGGTCGTGAAAACGTTCGGCCAAGCACAGACGTTTCACTAAAAGTAGTAGTAGGTGCAAAAAATAAAAATAAAAATGTAAATATTATTAAAAAGAAAAAACCCTCTCCGCCGCAATAACACGCGTCCAGCTGACGTATGATATTAATATTAATATAGAATATAGTATACATATATGCGTCATGGTGGCACGCGTGGTTTTTGTCGCCGAAAAAAAAACCCGTAAATTTCAATGTATAGAAATAAAAATATTTGTACGTTTGATATTGGAAATTTTTCAACAATTTAACCGCACCACGGCGGGATATATTCATTTTCGAACGGGCAGTTTACTTATATATATGTACGTTACACGCATAGGTATACTTACACGCATTGTATATAATATTATAATGTATGAAGAAAAAAAAAAAACAAAAGTTTACCAGTTTACGTTATTCGCACAAGTGCAGCTGTTAACGGAGCGTTTGGAAAAAAAAATTACATTTACATTTAAAAATAGGTCGTATATATTATAAGAAAAATATACAAGCCCAGTGAATTATATTAAAATTGAAAATTCCTCACTTTTTCCGTTCTGTATTCTGTAAAACGGCCACCTATATACTTATTATGCTGACCTTTTTAATGTTTATCTCGATAATCCTTGAACAATAATTTAGGGGCTTATTTACACGGGAGGAGGAGTTTAGGGGATGATTGGGGGGTTAAAAAAAGGCAATGAAGAGATATTAGACGTAAAAATTAAATATATAATTCAACGTTTAATTACAAAAAAAATATAGAATAACATAATTTCACGGTTTTTGTTTTCGATTGAAAAAATATCAATTAAAAACTAAAACATTTAACTATTACAAAAAAATAACAAAATAATGCTTACTGCCAAAATATTTAGGACTTGCGAGAGAATATTGACAATTTTTCCACGGGGGTTAACCACCCCTCTTCCTCTCTAGTACCTCTATTTGATCGGTTCCTTTTTTAAAAATCATGTATACCAATCACTATTCTACACTGTACACTTTTAATTATTCTTAATAGATTCTTTGTGGACTTAAAAAGTTGTACATTATTTATATATTATAATTTGTGTTGCGTACTTTCAAAATAACGATTTTTCAATTTTATGTAATGTAATAGGTAATATTTCCTTTAAAACGCAAATAAACCACTCAGCATATCTATATGCTGTTACTTTATAGAAGAACGGGATATCTGTGTATCGAGTGCATACATTGCTTGACTCTCATTCGTTCGATCTATCTGTCTTTGAATAATCATGTTGGGTGTGCTACTACTGTAGGTGAGAAGTTGAGTAGGTAGGATACATAAAGTTATTTTATTTTTATCTGTAAGCAACGATAAAACATTGCTAGTAAAAAAAAATTCTGAGTGAAATTCGTTTGTACATGATTTCTGAGGCCGTAATATATAAAATCTAATCTAAAAACAATTATCAAAATACATTATTGCATATAGAAAAATACAGTCTATTTTTTTTTACTACTAAGTGCAATTTATAATGAACATCCTGTTCAATTGTCAAGCATTTTTGGTCAAACAATGATATTCATGTAGTAACAAATCTTTGCCCTTAACGATAAAGAACTGAAGTCGATTTCTGGCATTTTGTTTTATATAATTTTGTTTTATGTATTTTTATTCCTTTTATTTTTTGACTTAAATATTATAAGATTGTAGAGCTGCATGTAACCAACCAATCGAAATTTCGAAGATCTGCAGAAAAAAAATAACCAGGGGATTAAAATATTATAATAAATAAAATGCATGTAATAAAAATCATTTATAATTTATAATTAATGTAAATTTTTTCTAATATAATGAGACATGTTGAATGCAATAGTGACCAAATCTATTATCATCAATTTTATCTCGACGTATGAAAAGTTTAAATACCAAAATAGGCTGGTTATGCAATATATTATAGTTCTAAAATAATTCTGACTATTAACATACCACCTACCATTATGTCATTTTTTCAATTTTGGTAAATTAAGCCTATTTTGAGCTCTATTCAAATTCATGTATGACGTTTGTACTAACTGATTTGTACCCCGAAGGAGAAAAAACGAATTTCTTATTTTTAACAAAACGCTAACGCCGCGCCGCCACGGTAAACGAATAACGTTATACCGAAATTTATCGTACACATTTTTAACCTTTTACATTATATATAATATTATGATGGTAAAATAAATATCGATAATTCCAATTCACGCCAAGTGAAACTAAAATTATGTTTATGGTATACCTACGTACAAAATATAACCGGATTCTAAAAAAACAAAATCGTTACCATAAAATGCATGATATTAGTTCTAGTAAATTACAGGATTTATCGACATTTATTTTACTACAATATTATCATAAATAAATTACAATTTGAATATATTTTCGTACAATTGTATCATGTATATTATAGAATCTATAACATAAAATATTGGATATTATAATATAGAAAATACATTGATATTTTAGACTAAACATTTGTATTCATTTTTTAGATGTTTAGAGTCGAAGATAAAGAGTATGTAGGCGATAGAATGTTGTCATAAACCCCTAACTTGAAAATTCAGACAATTTTAAAATTAGCAATTCAATGATAATTTAATTTTTAAGTCAAAAAAACTAATAATGTATCGAATTTTTCAGTATTTTATTTATTACGTGATACGGTATGTATTAAAAGAAATGTAAATTATTTAAGTATTTAATATCGTTTAAAACATATTTTTTTTAAAATCTACAAACTCTGTACACCTAGCTCCACATTTTAAATGCCTAAAAACATACAGTAAACACTTTTGGAACATTTTAAACGAATTAATTATAAATGATTCGGTTTATAGTAATTATATAATAGTAATGCTATTAAAGTTGTGTACCGAATGGCACCATAATATGGTACACAGGATGTGGCCGCGGTCACGGTAAATAAAAATATATTTTTAAAAATCATGTTAACTAGATCACGGTCAAAAAGTAAAAAATAAAATAAAATGAATAAGTTATATTAAATATAAAAACGTATATTTGTACCACAATAAACGTTTTAAATATAATTTAATATTTTTCTTAAAACCTGTACGCGTATTCGTCATCAGTGTGTATGAATTAGAATGTAGACTGTATTTTTTTTTCGAATATAATAACAATTTAACAAAAAGAAAAAAACTTTAATAACGATAGGCCTATGCAAAAAGATGTAAAGAGAGCAAATCTATAATCTCGCGTGTTTACGTTTACAATTGATTAAATTATTTGAATGGAAATTTACAAAAGAACGAGGTGATACTGTTGATGGGTGTACCACTGTTGTATATGATTAGTTAGTAAGTAACTCTCTTTATAGAGAGTTATAACGTTACGCAACGATAAACCATAACTGACGAAATATTATTCTAAGTGAAGTTCGGTAAACATATTTTGAAATACCTTAATTTAAAAAATTTGAATTTGAAACAGTTATAAAAATCAAACAACTACATTAAGCTTTTATTTTTTCGAAAAGTACAATTTATGATGAACCTGGTATTAAATTTTCAAGTATTTCTACTCTGCCTAAACAATTTTATCCAAATAAAAACTAAAAAAAAAAAACTAGAAAATATAAAATAGGCGTAAAAAGCTAAAAAAGCCAAAATATTTTAAAACTTTCATCATACCTAAAATGGCTGACATAAATATTCTATAAAAATGTCAGTTCTTTACGATTATTTTTAACTGAATAACAATAAAAATCAAATCGAAAAAATGATTTCTGTAATGTCGTAAGATTTACAGTTTTTTATAGGTTTTTCTCGGGTTTTCTCATTTACACATATTTTGAAAAATTACACTGAAAATAAACAACTTTTTTTGTCAACTAGATACAATTTTCTTTCAGAAAATATACTGCACTTGAAAATCGGAGAAATATTTCTAGTAGAAAAATTGTATACACACATAAAACGCGTCGTAGTTAAATCAATACATTCCACGCTGCACTAAGTGTCTAAAAAATGAAACAACTTACTATTTTAAGCTAATGCTTTTTTTTTTTCAACGCTTTGTTTAGTGGGATTATAATATTTAATTATTAGATTTTCTTAAAAAGAAACGTCTAAAAATAATCCAAATGAGTTTTTAAAAAAAACATAATAATATATAGATAGGTATATGTGAATAATAATCTCGGTCGTTGTATATTTAACCGATACGCATCATCCAAAGTTTTTTTTTTTTTACAATAATAACATTTTCACTTAAATATAATAGGCGAATTTGATTGAATTCCTTGTGCGAGGCGAAACAATATATTGTGTACAAAATAATAATCTGTAATTAATTATTAATACCAGTGGCATACTTGAGGGGAGGGATAGTTCTTTTGGGAAATTGCCTCTGTATGACTTTTTGAGTCGAAATTATGATTGACCACCGCATAATACTGAGAAAAAACTAAGTAAATGACTAAAACACCTTTTTTTTTCATATTAATAATATGGAAAAAATTTTCCTCTTGAAAACATATATGTTTAAAAATAGAGGTTGCCGTTTAAGAAAATTATAAGTAGAAACCTATACAGAAAATTATTCTATTTAAGTATAAGTTGTAATCTAATAACAAAAAATAATAATTGGAAATTCCGACACTATGCAAAGCACAGCTGATGTGTTTCAAAAACGGGTTTAAAAAATTTTAATTGTTTTAAATTATGTGAGATGGTATACTTAGGAAACAAAAATTTGATGTGATGTTATGTATATTCGAGAATCAAACAACGTTTAAGACAAGTCGTGTTTAGTAAAAACAAAACAATTTTTCACTCCAAACATACATCATAGGCGTAATTTCCCTAAAACTCAGGAGGGTCAAAACTTTGACATTTATGAACCTAACTAATAAATAAAACAAACCGTATTTAATAATAATTCACGTAAGTAAAACGATTCGCAAGTGATAAATATTATGATTTATGATCAACGTAATAAATATGGATCAAAATATGAAACGGATTTATACACAACACAATTCAAATCTACAAAAAAGCGCCTAAAAACGTTAAAAAGAAGTACAAAAATCAATTTAAAAAATATTTAAAAGATCAATAATGGTAAAAGGGTTTTAACCCCTACCCTCCTTTAATGATTCTAACTTATTAAAAATAATTTTTAACACTGTTATAAAAAAAAAAAATACTTTTTATTAATCATTTGTCAGTTTTAGATAATCTTATTTAATAAGGTTAGAACCGTTAAAGGGAGGAACTTTAAAACCCTCTACCACGTTTGCTTTTTTAAATATTCCTAAGTAATCATTGATAGCAAAGCAATAATTTTCGCTATCTCTATTAATCTATTTGATGCTTTTACAATCCCTATTACAGATTCGAGACCTACCTATTTATTAGAAAAATAATAAAGAATTTGTAGTCACAGTGGTCTGTAGCAATACCAATTTCGAAAAAAGAATCCACCAAATCCAAACCTAAGCTTATTTTTAGTATCCTAGACCGAATTTTAAAACTTAAAACAGTCGTTTAAGAAATACGATGGGTAGAAATAAAAGAAAAGGAATGGGAAAAATAACATCGGCAAATCATACTTTGAAATAAAAAGTCGACAATACACAATAGCCATATTACTATATTATGGTATGGTATTTCGAAAGAAAACAGTTAGCAATAGAAAAATATTATATCTAGTCCCTTAACAATTTTTGAACAACTAGCAATATCCGTTAATGTAATAGGTATATCAAAGCAGATTAATTTAGGTACATAAAGTAATTGCAATTGAAATAAGAGTATAGTGTTCTTCACTCTGGGAAAAACATAAACTTAACAACTAAAAGTTGACTATCAATGAACTGTAGATGTGTGAATATCATGAGGACGTGATAATAATCATCTATTATTGTCGTTATCATAACTTATAAATATATTAATAGTTGGGCATAATGTGTTTATTTGAAATATAGGCAATATACAGGTTGTCCCATAAATATATACCCCTTGAATATCCAGAGATAATAAAGATAATCGAATTCTGATTTTTTTTTTTTTTTTTTTTATTCGAATCGCAGGGAATGAGAACTACAAATATTTATTTTTGAATTAATTTTTTTTTTTTTTAATAAAAACATTTAAAAAATTAACTTTTTATTCTGATCTATGTGAAAACCGATGTTATCTAGGGAATAACATAATCGCTTTTTATTAAATATAAATATTTGTAGTCCTAATCCCTGTGAGTAATATAAAAAAAAAAAAGAATTTGACTATCTTTTTTATATCCAGATATATTCAAGGAATAAATCTTCGTGGGATAGCCTGTATAGTGGATGCAACATTTTAGTATCGCGCCCTTTTGCACTCCCGAGATTAGGCCCATGTATCACGTACATTATAAAAAGATATTAATAAGTATACATATGTTTAGAGCGTAGAAATATCTGAAGGATGAGAGGAAATTTAATGTATATCTGTACACAACAATTAACCATTGCTAACGAAAAAACTATTCTGAGCAGAATTTGGTTGATAGTGTTGATTTTCCAATAATATATGTGTCATATTATGGTAAAATAATTACATATGCATTCAACATTTTCTTTAATAAAATTTGTTTAATATTATACTTATTTCCCTATCTTTTTCCCAGTTTTTCCAATTTAATGGGAAACTTCAGGGGAAATAAAAAAAATTACTTCTAAAAAGTATCTTCCCAGTCTGATTTTCTTTCAGAAAAAGTGCTTTCGTTGTAAATCGGAGAAAAATTGGGGATAAAAAAGTTATCTATAGAAAAAAAATTAACAAACCTCATTGTAAAACCAATTGTACCAATAAAAAAAATGATATATATATATATATACAATAATGCATGCGATTAGAGCAAGACGTTGTCTAATAATTGGAAATATTAAGCGACACCCAGTTCCAGAAGAGTCGCATAATAATAGAGATTATTATTGAATAATAAGTATTATTAAAGAGAAAATTACTACGGGGTGATCTAGTCACTTTTATGCAGAACATGTTAAAATCCATGTAAAAGTTAAAACTTTCAAAAAACTAAAAGAAAAAGCGAGCAATCGATTTGAATGGAGTTGTAATAAATATTTAAGTACACTAACTTATAGGCTGGAAAAAAAAAATACTACAAAACCTACCAATATAATAAAATTGATAAACGAGAAAAGTAACTAAAATTAGTTTAAAACTTTTTTTCTTTTTCTTAAAAGCAAAAACCATTTGTTTAGTAGTCTAAAAACGTTTAAATTATAATTATTTATTTCACGGGAATGTGAATTTTGACGCAGTAAAAATTCGGAAAAACACGTTTGAAATACCGCAAATGTTGTGTATTATATATATTATATAAATATGTATTTATAAATTGGTTTGAAATTATAAAATACAGTGTTAGATTAGTTTTAGTTGTATTCGTAAGAGTTTAATAATTCGACCAATGAGGATGGACGACCAGAATACTAGATTTTATATACGAGGTGTGGATAGAGCAACCATCACTATGTTTACTAGCAGAATTTAAACAAACTATATCTTCCAGTGTTATATGATTGATCTTTAAGGGAAAATAGATGTATATATATATATATATATATCATAGGGTAAGACTTCATATCATAAATAAACAAGAATAAGTTCAAAACCTTCTTTTCTTTTTTTTAAGGCAAAAACTATTGTTTTAAACATCTATAAATATAAAATACACATTTAATTGTTTTGTTTTTAATCAAACATAGACGGCAATTTCCAATTTATACCTATACCGTTTACACACTTTACATAGGTAACTATTAGTACGAAATGCTAATTTACATCCATTGGTAATCCTTTATCTCGTGCTCAAATTTGTTATTTAATCAATACCTATTGATATAATGCGACGAGGTGAGTTTTTTTTTGAAGGAAGTTCATCGCAAAAAAATATAGGAAAATCGAAATCGTACACCGTCAATAATAATAATAATAAATAAATCAATATAAATTGACAGTGACAATGAAAATAATTACAGCTTATTCATCCCGTAAAATATAGTTAATCTGAATGTAAATTAAACAAACGAAAAAAACCAACTCTGTCGCGAATTTCCAATTTCATCTGTAACTAGAATAATATTTTATGTATATTTCGAAGATTGAGTACGTAAATTGTTCACAACTGTATTTACTGACATCGCTATGGGTATACCAAATGGAATTAGCAAGTTTTATCGAAAATTCAATACGTTAAAATTGCGTAATATTATATAATTTAAATTTGAACCGAGTTTTGCCATTCTGGGAATACTCCAATTAGCGCACACTGTATAAAAACCGAGAGTAATTATTTTGACTGTGTTATTTTGGACTACAGGAAAGTTTCGAGTTGTGAGTTATAAATACCCAATTAGATTTGGAAAAAAAAATGTACAAACTACATCGCATTTACTATAATATGCAAATCATATTATTTTATCCTTTAAGCAAATACACGAGGGATACATAATAATTTATTTAAGTTCAATAAAAACACCCTTTTTTTAGCTCAATTAAATCGCATTTTTGTTGAAATTCCGAATACCAAATTCTACTAAAACTAGCGGTATACACTCTCAGCTTCGGTAAAAGCTACTAAAATATATTGTTCTTTGAGCTGTTCTGTTATTCTTACTTGGCACATATTACAACATCACAATCGTTTTTTTCATATTTTCATAAGCCCCAATGTTTTGAATTTTCTCTGGCTTAATCATTTTTCATATTTAAATCCAATAAAATCTCTTCATCGTCCAAAAAGTATCGAAGATTTTTTTTCTTTTTTTCTTTTATTGAAATACTCGAGATAAAAATGTACGCGCGTTGTTGTACATTTTTGAATTCATACGTTAATAACGCGTTTGCTCAAAACCAAAATCAAGTGTGGACTATAATAGTTATGATAGCGTGTGCTTATAATTTTTTCGGTCAGTATAAAGACAATCTGACTTCAAAATAATTGCAAAGATAGACGAACCCGGAAACATTTGTACAGAGATTATTAGATACTATGTACACTTATATACTGCAGAAACCGTTTAATTGAAAAGCATGATTGCCTAAATAACACAATTATAATGACTAATTTTGGACAAAGATCATAATCGCAGTGCTGCAGTTTTGTGGAATCATTCGGTATGTGGTACACCAATTACCCAGTAATTCAACTTCATGCACGACGTTTTATATGTTAATGAATGATAATAATACAAAAAAAAAACAATTATAAACAGAAAAATAGCTAATCCAAAAGACGGTTGTAATTTGTGAATTGTGGGTAATAAACAGCGAGTACAAAATATTGTTAAAACAGCATAAAGACTAATAATTAGCAAAATAAAGCCTAACCTAAACTAACCTCCTTTTTTTTACCAGTGATCTTGCTCTGATTTTTAAGTGTAGCACTTTTTCTGAAAGGAAATTGGTGTGGGGAGGTACTTTAAGGAGGTCATTTTTCGATTTTCTCAAGATTTTTCTCAATAAATGTGAAAAACCGTAAAAAACACTGAGGAAAAACGGGAAATTTTATGAAATGTAGGTATTAGTTGAACAAATATTACGGCCTTCTTTTTTTCCTGTGAAAAACATCGTAAATATGGTATACTATTGGGCCTAGCTAACAAAATTTAAGTTAACCTTCTAGTCTATGAAACAGTTTTTTCATTTTTTTTTTTTTTTTTAGTTATTATTGATTTTGATGAATAGTACAATAAAAAAATATAAATAAGAAAATAATAATTTTTAAACAAATTTATTAAATGGTAAATACTCGTAAATAAATAGAAAAATAAATAAATGCGTCGCCTGGGGTATTATGAAATGTGTATTATACGACTGGTTTCGAATCAAATATTCAATGTCAGGTAAAATCACAAAGTCAAAAAGTAAAACGTGATTTGAAACCGATTGTACAATATACATTTTATAGTACTCCAAGCGACGCATTCATTTATTTATTTATTTAAAAAATGTAAAACTATGATCCAAATTTTCTGATTTACATTTAATTTAAAATTAATATTATTAATTTGAATGGTACTGCAATAACAATATATCAGCTGTCTATCATAATAATTTACCTATAAATCGTCTCCCATTCTCTCTTTCTCTCACTATCGGAATTTTTTCGACATACAGGCAGCTATAGCAGTGTTTTTGAAATAAGACAGACGAGAAACAAACCATTAGTCGGATATATACGTATGCGTGCGCTGTCTAAAATTTTATCTCGAAACTTTCGCAAAAGATGAATTGATACAGTCAAATCGTTGCAACCGTTTCGCGGAGACAATGCACACGCGACACAGAATATAATTTATTTGAAATATTGCGAGGAAACGATGCGTTATTTGAAACGACGCATACCCATTACACATAAAGTATTATATAGGGTCTTGCGAATTTCAAGTGACAGTAGATTTCACTAAGAAGTGATAATCTTTGTTAAAAAAATATTAGAAATCGTAATGTATAATGTTTTATATAAATTTGATAGTTTTAATTAAAAATCGCTTTACTAATTATTTTTACATTTAAATCAACTATGGTAAAATTCGAGAGTATGTATTCGCATCTCTTATATTACTCTTATATTATACTTACTTATATTATTTAGCAAACATAATATGTAACGAAAAAATTTGCCAACTGTATACACAATGTATATGAGTAAACTATTATATACGAAATATTAAGACGAATGTTGCGGTTTCATATGGGTACGATACAGGTACGATCCATAAATTAATATCATGGTAACCAAGAAATCAACAAAAATAAAACCTATATCTAATATTTTGTAGTCATTTATTTATGGTTTTTTTTTTTTTTTTTTACATTTTATAGGAAAACTGTTGGGAATCTAGAATCATTTTTCAAATAAAATACTATTGCGCGAAAGATTCATATCTTTTAAGATTAATTCAGAGTATGTTTACTAAGTGATTTCCGAGGGAAAAAAAAAACGTCACTGTAAAACAGATAGCTTTTTCTCAAATACACTCAGAATTTAAAATAGCTTCAATCTAAGATATAACACTGACATTTTACTATTAGACTTCGCAACGATGTTGACTTAATAGTGCATCATGATTATACCAAAACGGCCATTTTATATTTGATATCAGAATCGTCAGTTCACATGCCAAATTAATTTAGCTAAAACAAAACGAACACATACATTTTATTATTTCGTACCTACAATTTCAAAAAAATTACAAAATTCGTCTGAGATTTTTGATTGTGTAAGGTGACTGGTGAGGTCAATTACGTTTTTGTCGTTTTGTTGACTATTAAAATATTTGTATGACAGTAATTTACAATAACTCGCATTATTCTGCTGCCCAATGAAATAAATATATTATGTATATTATTCACGTATGAATTATAATATATACGCTATAGATTCAAACAAAGTTCTGTGTCCGAGCATAATATAAAAGCGGCATGGATATTTATTTTTTTATTAAAAACTCTTTTGTAATAGGTTAATATTTATGAACCATTATTCTCAAGTCGTTTAGTCACACTCGACTTTATTTATTTGTTGAGATGCGAATTATTGAAATACTCGGGAATTTCGAGGCTGAACGTAATATGTGTAGCAGTCATTTTTGATGGTCCCATAAAATGAACGTTTATAAGACGTCATGACCGTTTAACTGTATAATATTCCACTCACGATTCTCTTGAACTCAAATATTAATTATGTTCGGCTAAAATATAGTATTTAGTATTATAGGCTAGGATTTAAAAACGATTGGAAAATATTCTACAAAATCTATGTGCGTGATAACAATGGCGCTCTATGGACGTAAACGGTGGAAATGAGAGATAAAATAATCAATGAATTCCTAAAAAATGTTTCGTTTTTCCGTCTAGACTCTAGAGTTTTACTAAACATCAAGTAATAATGACTATTGAGTGATTAAACAATTTTATCTTTATTTTATTTAATTTAAATAGTCCGTGAGTTAACTTGTACCATGTCTGTTCAAACAAGAACGGCGGCGGAAATTGTTGTTTATTTATTAGAAGACGAAGAACAAAAAGAAAAGTACAATAAACGATCAGAGTTGACAATACATTTTTTTTTTTATAAAGGCCAAAAAGTGGATTTTAGAAAAGTATGAATTTAGAATTAAAAAGTGCTGAACCTGCAATGTATAAAATTTGTTTATGTATATCATCATCTGACTAATTACAAGGTCTGACAATTAAGTGATGAGATTGATTTTTTTTGATGCGGGAACTATACCTATAACATGGCCGGCCAACCACGATCTTGAGCGGGTTCTTGCACAAATCTGAACACTGTACAGGTTTGTAGAAAAATTACTACTGACCAACGGTCGTTCGAATGTCTGCGATCACAATTATTATTCGTTATCGATAATGAGTAACAAACAGCTGTGTGTATATGTGTGTGTGTGTGTGTGTGCGCGCGCGTGAGCGCCCGCCCATCCGCCCGCATGAGCATGTATATGTGTAGGTGGATGTGCGGGTGATAAGGACAAAAAACATGTACGGGGAACGGTGTACGTCATAACTCTCGGACCGAAAGGTTCACGCCGGTTCGTTGACGTCTATTATATTTTGTATAGATAGACTTTTGTCTTGACATCAGCAACCAATGGTGGACAGACGATGAGCGGGGCAACGCGGAATAATATTCACGAATTTTATTCAACGAAAAATTACAACCTTTGTACCAGCATGTGCACGGACTCGCACGATAACGGTGATGCTAACGATTATATTCCATAGGTACCCATATATTGCATTGCTATTAAAAATACTTGTATCTCTGCCATGTACGACGAGCATAAGTAATACTTATAAAATAATATTTTCGAATGGGTGAGATGGGTACATTAAATGATAATTCTAACGTTGATGGAAACGAATATACATAAAGATACTATAATAATTATGTTACCAATGTATCGATACATGGTATTAAAAAAACGGTGATACATAATATTAATGCCTACACATATATAGATACTCTAATAATACTATGTTACCGATATGTCGTACAACGTACCGAAACGATGATATATAATATGAACGGTTATTCATGTATAGGTACTGTAATAATTATGTAATCGATGTATGTGATCAGTGTGTCGTACGATGTATCGGTACGTAGTATTAAAAACGGTGATATAAAACATTGTTATCGATGCCCATGTATACTGTATTATTCGCATAAAAATATACTGGTTGGTGATATAGGTATATGGATATTATCGATATCAACGATGTGTTTGTGTGTGTGTGTGTGTGTGTGTGTGTGTGTGTGTGTGATCGTGGTTCCCGCACCTGAGCATGATTGTGTGACCAAAATATTAGTCGTGTAAGTAATCGATAATGCAGAAAAGAAATTATTGAAAAAAAATATTTTAAAAAAATGGGGTGTGGGAAAAACAGAGGTCAATGAAAAGGTGGACGACGGTAGCTCCATGCACCCACACCTGTGCAAGATTGTGCAAGAACCCGCACAAAATCGTAGTTGGGCAGCCATGTTATAGGTATAGCTCCCGCACAAGATTGAGCATGCTCCTGCACAAACACCTGAATTAGAACCGCTCTTTTTATCCTATTCTAAAGTACCTCCCCACACCAATTTCCTTTCAGAAAAAATGCTACATTTAAAAATCTGAGCAAATAATCTGGTAGAAAAGTTGTTCGCAGATAACAAAAAAATAAACATCTTTATTAAACTATAAACTTCTTCACTCCACTCAGAATTTAAAATAAATTTTCTATGATAATGGGAACAACTGCAGCCACTTTTATAGGTAATTTAATGTTTATCTGGTAGAAAATTTGTCCGCTGTTTTCGCTCTACTCAGAATCTTTGAAGTATTTTAAATTAAATGTGTATACGTATTGAATAATATGCACTTCAAATAACTACTTTAAATCTACTCAGTGTATTAAAAATTAATCGTATTGTAGCTATATACTTCAAGTTTGGTTTGTGTACAAATAATGCATTTATCTTTTTATTTCAAGCTAACATTTTATTTTATTTTGTACCGAATGTTTCATTAACTCACGTTTGTATTTGTCACTATACTAATTTATACTAATAACGATAGAGGCTTCGTCTCTAGCTGGTGGATCATTATTCATTTATCCCATAATTTTATTCCGCAAAGTTTTTTTTAGATTCTAAGTGTAGCGAGAAATGTATTAGTTTTACTATATGTGTGTTTTTTTTTCTTACTGTTAGCAACTTGTTCACCAGAAATTTAATTTAATCAAAAAATAACAAGATAGGTTTTTATAGTATTTTACATCTAGTTAGAGAATTGAGGAAGTAATTTTTTGATTTCCAAGCAGTTTTCATAATGATTGTAGAAAACCGTACAGGAATAACGGACGCGTTTACGGCTGTTACAAGTTTCATTATTTTGGTTTTTTTCAATTTTATTTTGTTACCAGAAATCTTATTCCGAAATTCGAGTGTTGCGTTTTTTTTTTTTTTTAATGTTGTTTATTTGTCGTCGTGTGAGAAGATTGCGTTTGTCATTTTCCGCGTAGTTTTTTTTTAATAATAATTGTGATAAGAGAAATATCACCCTGTAATCTGTATGTATACGAAGTCGGTCTTTATTTTTGAAGAGGAAAAAAACGTTTTAAAAGTGTACCCACGATCTACCCACTCGCAGTTTTAAACCGCCAACTCGTATACGATTTGATGATTTATTTAATTACTCATGGCGTAATTATATTATGTACATTACGTATACATATTACATACGTTTGTATATATTTGTTCGTCGGAATTTTATAGTTGGTATTCGTTTGATTTATACGGTTTCGCTACGAAACGGCGAATATCGTACCGATATTATTATATTTATATAGGTACCTGAACGAAAATCTAGATTTTTCATCTGACGCGTATGTGCATGATAACATGCTCGTACTGAGGTTTTATTTATATAATATACAACTCGAATAATATTATGTCGACTGGGTCGAAAATCGTTTTGATATCCGAATTAAAGAAGCCTGACGACGGACTATTAATGTTTACACACGGTTTTTACTTGGGTATTATTTTATCTGATGGGCTGTGCATGCGCAGCGATTTCGCGTATTGCTCATTATTGATAATCTAATTAGATACGAATTCGTTTAAAAATAAATCTATGTTACAACGAAGATCTAAAAATAATGTTGTAATTATTGCATTCATTCATATACAAGTAATAAAAGTATAATATTATAAGTTTTGCTTGTTATTTTGAAGTTTTATTATTTTTTTTTTTTGTTGTTATCGTGAACCTAGTCAGATTGTCTACTACCATACTGCCATATTGAGGAAAAACTGAATTTGGTATGGATATAATCAAGACAAACTGACTAGGAATAATCACGAAACCGTTATTTGCATTGTAGACCGTCACCAGTCCGTGACAAACGAACCCTATAATTTTTCCGAATAAACACGACGATAGTATTGTACTTATAAACCGTTAATTTGATAATTATTATCAAATTAAAATTCTACAGATCACATACAAAATGCTTATCAAGTGTATAATCAACACTGCCAAATTGTCAAAATCAAGTTTTTACATTCGTGTAAAACTGCACGACTGCACCGTCGGAATAATTATGAATTTTACGTTATTTACGTACACCGGTGATGGCTGAACACGATAGTAGTAAAAAAAATTAAACACTAGTGTAGGCGAATACGTGAGTGTATCAGTTGGATGATAATATATATATAAGTAAAACGTTATCACGTAATTTTTAAATTCCGTTTACCAATTGTTTGATGTATGAACCATGTTTTAATTGTTATTTACGACGTCGAAAACGCCAGTGTAGTGGTGTGTTCTCGTTAAGAAACACCGCGCACACACGAACACACGCACACGCACTTACACACCTATACTTACGTATCTTATACAATTCACGCTGCTGCAACTAATTGCGTCCAAAAAATAATGCGTGACATAAATCACTACGGGCGACTACTGTGTACGCGAACTTTTGTTGCGCGCCGTGAATTTCGATCTCGGGGATTTGCGCGAGCGTTTGTAATTCCGAGAGAGAATTATTCGACTCTACCAACTATAATACGTACCTATATATATATATATATATGATATAATATATCGTGTGTAATATAATATATCGCGTATAATATATATGACGACGTTTCGAAAACCGGGAAAATGAAAATAAAAAGTCTCCCGCGCAATAACATTATACAGGTACTATGCCTGCAGTGTGTCCAGTGAGATGGATGTAAAACAATAATAATATCCGACCGCGGCGACGGTCATTATTAAAAATATTATTGCTGAAGTATAACAACGGCGGCGTGACACACAGTTTCGGTGTGTTATGTAGAATTTCAGGACTTCTACGACCGTTTTGTTAGGTTACGTTGGTTATGTACTACGTTGCGTACAGCCGTACTGGGAATGTACATCACACAACGAACCATAAATTAAAAACAATGCAAAGTGAATTGAAATCCCAGTTGTAGTATTTAAAAACAAATGCTACAAATTAAATACCGTTGGGCATATAAACAATATTTATGAAGGTACGGCATGAAAGACCGGATAGACGTTATTAACTGAAAAACTGTTTTCTGAGACGCATTAACAAAATTAAAAATTATACATACAAATGCCAGTTTTTCTCATTTATTAAGAAAACTATAAGGAGAATCATGAAATAAATTTTAGATCTAGACTAACTAAATCAACGATTCTACAAGAAGGTTTGTATAAAGTTCTTAATTGGAACAAGATTTCTGGAAGAAAAGTTGTTCACAAACTAAAAAAAAAAAAAAAAACATACACACACATTATAGTAAATCCAATACATTTCTTGTTTCGCTCAGAATCCGAAAAGTTCAGTTAAACATAATTCTATAAACTCTTCTCTTTAATATCGTACAATTTCACTATGTTATATTAATAATGTAAAAAAACTCTGAAGCAATTAATTATAATTTTCGAGTATCATAATTTATAATATATGTAAGTATATCTATAAATAACTACGATAGAGGTTATTTCGTATGTTAACATTAAATTTCGTTACTTCATATCATCGTATACTAAATTATTTGATTTATTTATTTATAAACATTTCCAATTTCACGGTCTATACGTGTAATAGTATTTTAGTTTAATAACAATATCATCCGGTGTAATTTATATTCTTTTCTGAAACTCGAGCAATATAATAATATCCCAAGAATGTGTGCGAAATTGCGCGTCCAAGTTCCCATAATATTTTAACTTTAAATATTATTCGACGAAATCCGAAAATCGCGCGTGAATGTATTATTAAATTAAGCATTGAAAAGGAATTTTCGATTAATATAATCGTCAAATTGATCGTATAATTTTAAATAATAAAAGCGTTTTTTAGACTCTGAATTTAACGATGAACTTATACTTGTATTCTATAGTTTATAGAAACATCTACATTTTTAATAGGTCAAATTTGTATAACAACTGAATCTTAATATGAATTCATAAAATTTTAAGTACAGAAGTTGGGTTTTTCGATTTTGCACATTGTTATATAATATTTGTTTTTTTAATGTTAGTTCCTAGTGCAGAAGTCCAATATTATTTCGTATTATTTTAGTTTTTTGATATTTCTCCGTAAAAAATAAACAATAAATAATTATCAGTGATATGCCGAATTACTTGTACATACCACATATAAATAATAATACAATCTCTTACAACCTAGTCCAGAGGCTCAGCGCTAAATCGCAAATCTAGATCATAGATCTATAATATCTGGGGAAATGATATCTCTTAGCAGGTTACCATTTAGCCTATTGCTGTTAATTTTATTTTATGTTTAGTTTTTATTATATACTATTAGGCTTTTCTGCTTTACTGTTGTTTGATGTATACCGTACAACACGAATAAACAATATTTGATTTTAATTTTATTACGATTTTTCTTATGGGTGGCACGTGCTTGGCAGGAGTCCGTGAACGTACATATTAATATTTGAATGCGATATTGTATTATATTAACTTAGTGTTTTCTGCTGTTCCCAGCTGTGGAAGAAGAAAACAGATTATTGGTTAGTATTTTTGGAATCAAGCCAAAATCTTAAAACAGGTTTATCCAAAGGGAGAAAACCTTCTAATTGAGATATTTTAAAAAGGAGTTCCTAACTCCTAACTCCTAACTGTTTTCAAACAATAAATCTATTAATTTCAATATCGACTCATGGTTTTCAAATTTCTGATTTGTTATCGGCTATTGTTTTTCAGTAACAAATTTCATCGGATAATCGTATACTGGAAGAATGACATATCAATCGGCTTATCAGTGGTAAATATCCCATGACTTGTTATTCCCAAATTTTTTTCGTTTTGATTTAAAGTACAAAGAAAATCAAAAACTATTACCTTATTGCACGAACTAAACAAATTTTCGTACATCGAAAACTAAACCAGGCTTATGTCATGACGACCGAAATAATTTTACCACCAGAATTTCGAAAACTCGTTCGCATATACGAACAAACTAAGGTAAAACTTAAAAAATCTTTTCTCGCTTCGCTCAAAAAAATTATAACTATAAATAAGTAAAATATTATGGCATTTTTATAGTAAAGCAGTAGCAGTATAGTAATATAGTTAGTAAATGTAATATAATACAATTTATCTATGAACGCATTTAAAACAAACTGACGTTTTGATACTTTCAATCGATAGTCATATTTTATGCTGCATAAATTGCACTATACACTGTGAAATGTGAATTGTATGCACCAAAGAAACACAAAACGTTTATCAATAAACATTACCCGGTTTGTATAACAATACGCGCTATTTAATTAGTAGAATTAGATAATAATACGTATCGTAGACATGCGTAATCGTGTATATCCATCATGTTTTTCGATTTTAACCTACGATTATTGATTATTGTTACACGAGTAAAGAACTGTGATACGTTTTTTTTTCTGAAATTCGATTTATACAAAATCGCCTAAAATTGTTTTTTTTTTTTTTTACATTGTTTTTCGAACAACTCGCGCGGCCCTGATAATAAATGCACATATACTATTATTTATTGAAAAAGTAAAATGTTTCGTCTGCGATAGATAGTAGACGTTAAACTCGTCCGGGTTTTCGTCGCGTTTATTATTGTACAATGAACAGTTTTGCATCGCAAATACCACGGGCGAATTATTATTATAATAATAATATTATACCTACCCATGTAATATAGCATTATAAATATTATAATATATTTCGAAATCGAATATTATATTATTATTATTATAATGCAAACGATTCATCACGACGTACCTACCATTAAACACATACAATATATACGTATATACGATGATGAATCGTTTATATTGAAATATCGGTTCGTACGGCTTAAATACGCTATTCAGCCCCGACGTTTCACCGCGCGGAGACCGGATTATTAGACGCCGACGGCGTATCCGTTCTCCTTTTGAACGTCGTTTGTCCGTCCGCGCGCGCGCGCGACATGGCGCAGAATGTAAATAATATTTCCACCACGGCGACGGAATTCTCGGTCGAGCGTATAATATCGAAATAAAACTAATATTATTATAATAGGACCGTTGCGGGTCGCAGATATTATTCAATATCTAGAAATACTACATCGGAACTCGAGACGGCCGTTATCGAAAACCGAAATATTATATAACAATCCGATATCGAACGCTCGGGGATTCAGAAACACTAAAAACTATGGAAAATGGCGTTACTACTCCGACGATGTCCTTATAAACTCCTTTTAAATATTAACAAATGCCAAGTGGTTACATTCTCAAAAAACGCATACCAATTACTTTCAATTACTGTGTATCCAACCATTGTCTACCGCGGTCATCATAAACTAAAGATTTAGATGTATTGATTGGTTCCAATCAATTCCGAAAAATTCAATTCAACTCTCATGTATGTGCAATTCAAAATAAAGCACTATCTATTTTCGGTATGGCTAAACGCAATTGTTCTGAATTTAATGATAACTTCAGCTTCAAATGTCAATACACCTATTATATTCGGTCTTTACACAAATATGCACCGTTGATCTGAGAAGATAACAACATTGGACGTAGTGGCTAATTGGAAAAAAATAAAATTAAAGTCCTTAACTATATATACTTTAATTATAATATCTTTAGTACTCCCCCCCCCATCCACTCTGGTTATGAAAATATTTTAGAAATGTTTAAATTGTAATCTTCGAAAACACTCGGAATTAACATATACACTACCTTTCTTTTCAAACTATTAAATAAAAAGTTTGACGGCTCATTTATACTAATAAGTCAGATACATTTTAAAATAAACAAACACAATATTAGAAATAATCAACTATTTTAGATATATCAAATTACAGCCAAAGTTTCATATCGAATCACCCAAAAAATATTTTAATGCCTTCTGGTAAGAATCAATTAATTAATAATCTATTTTATATGATTTATTCAAATAACATGTTTCGCTTTTGAATTTTAAATCCGGAGCGTGGCGAGGGATCTATTAGTTTTACTATGATGAGATTTTTTTTTTTTGTATTATGTATTTTTTCTGACTGAACAACTTTTCTACCAGAAATCTTGCTCCAAGAAAATTTAACAGAAGATTCATTATAAGTTGTACTTAGTAGCTAATAAAAAAAAATTGAGATCAATGTAGTAATTTTAGATTCTGAGTGTAACGAAGAATGTATTGGTTTTACTAAAATATTTATTTTTTTGTCCTGTGTACAAAAATTCAACTAGAAATCTTGCTCAGATATATACGCGTGGTAACATTTCTGAAAGGGAATATTGTCCAGATGATACTTTTGGGAGATCATTTTTGATTTTAAAACTAGGATAAAACGTAAGAAAAATGGGAAATTTACGAAATGTAGGTATAAGTAAAATAATATTATAGCCTTTTTTTTTCTGTATACAACTTTTCTACCAGCAATTTTGCTCTGATTTAAAATGGTAGCACTTTTTCTGAAAAGAAATCTGACTGGAAAGGTATTTTATAGAGGTAATTTTCTAATTTTCCCAGGAGTTTATCCAATAAATGGGAAACATCGGGAAAAAACACGGGAAAATCCGTACAATATTAAACAAATATTGTTAAAGAAAACATATAATGGCTATTTAATTATTTTACTATAATATGACACATATATTTTTGACAAAGTATCGCTATCAACTGAACTGCACTAAGAATCGTTTTTTCGTTAGCAATGGTTTATCATTAATTATATCTATAAATTAAATAACTATATATTTCACCTACATTTGAATCATCCACTTACAACAGTGGTCACACTCGTCCTAAGTATCAGTTCTTTATTATTATTTTTTACTCTCATTGAACTTATTGTATACTAATAATTTCAAAATATTTAACATTACTTTATTACAACTGTATTATTATTATTATTGCTATTAATATATTGTAAATTGGACACTGTCTGTATGATACTAAAATAAACAAATAAATACAATTGATAGGAACGAAATGTAAAGTATAATATTGGCAATGTTGGAAAAATAGGAAAATAGTGGAAGTACGAATATTAAATTGAAAACAATATATTTCGATATCGTATTTTGAATTACCTAGTATTATACTAAAAAATAGTACTTATTACTAGTATTCTAAATACAAAAATGAACTGGGAATTGACAAAATGATGGATAAATGTTTTAAAAAAATAAATGTATAATAAAAGTTTCACGTTAGAAGTAAGTATTATGTATACTTAAACATGAATCAAGTTATATATTTTATTACAATGCACAGCCTCTGATCAAGTAAAAATAAAAATGTAATTGACATTGAAATCCACTATAATTATTATGCGTTTCTGGGTTGTATATCCATATATATAAGTGTATACATTTTTTTTTCATTCGGGTTTTGGGTCATTTTGATTTATATGTAGAAAATAATATTTTTTTTTCACTTTTCAAAATTTTTAAAATAGCCTTTTTGTAAAAAATATTATTCTAAAAATTTCAATGTACCATACATTAATATCCGATGGATAGTTTCTCATTAATAGTCATTTTAATTTCTAGAAAATTGGCATGAAAAAAATTAATTATTTCCAATAGAATAATATGTTACACGATAAGGAATCAAAATCAGCATGCTAATTCCATATCTGTATTCAACACTATAGGACACCCTGTATATGCACTTTTGATTTGATTCTATCACAATATTATGATGAATAACAATTGAAAAATGCCCTTTAATATATTTTAATAATAAAATAACTCGAAAATGCCATAGTAGTTTTTAGGTAAGTCACACGTCTATACGACTGCATGAAAGGGAAATAATAGGAATTATACAAAACATAATAAAGCATAATTTTAGGTCCAAACTTGATACTGCTTCATAGAAATTAAGGTTTTTAAAGTGTTAACCTAAAACCAAATATACCTAGTTATTGAAAAAACACTGAAGCAAAACTCGGATATGACCTGTAAATACGCTGCCTGGTACGTGTTCGGTATCAATATAATAATATAATGAATGTATACAATTTCATATACGCCAACAAAATGATTAAAAACTGTAAAACAACAATGAAACCTTTTCATTCTAGTCACACATATGATAATAATAAAAAAAAAAACCTCAAACCTAAAATATATATATGCGAGAAATTAATAAAACACTGATATTATTTAAACGATAAAAACGGTTGGCTCGCACATACACCGTTGTCGGATGCCACCACAATGAAGACGATGTGTTTGGTTAAAATGGAATTCGTGTGGTCACGAGTGCGGGGCCGAACAAAAAATAGAAAAAGAAAATACACTTGAACAAAACGTTTTCCACTTTTGTGCAGGACTTGAATCAAAAGTCCATCCGTCTTTTTCGTGTTAAGAGCGGGAGAGAAAAATATTTTTTCGTATATATTGCCCCCTGTTTAAAATGGGAAACAAACGGTGGCAGTGGCGGACGAAAAGCAATCGATATGTTTCAATAGTATAGGGTTAAAGCCAAAAAAAAAAAAACCGGGTCAGACGCCGTTATAGCAGGTTATACGCGTGTATATATCTCATTGTTATTTAGAAGAGCGGCCACCAGTGCCAAAAAACACAACCGAGAACGCGAGCGAAACTTAAAAAAAAGAAAAAAAACATAAAAAAATAACTGCTACAAAGGAGGATTCAGAGTAGAGCTTTCAGTGTTTAAGCGTTAACCTGAAGTCGGTGGCAATATTGAATAATAAATTATTGTTCTAGAATAATGAGAAAAAAAAAATATTTTAGTTTATTTTAAACATATAAATATCAGTGTTTTACAGTAAATATGTCAATTTAGGGAATGGTGTTAAAAAAAAAAAATAAAAAATAATAACAATAATGATTTTTAACTTTTTCGTTTTTAACTGTTATCGAACATTTTTATTGATACTGAGAAATTCTTAAGTTTTATAAATTCAGACACGCTTAAGCTAGAAGCGAAAAATATAGTGAGTAAAATATATATCTAACTAGGGAGGGTGTGGTAGATGTTATAACTTGAAATATATGTGTACAAAAGTATATAAAAGAAGCTGGATAAACTCAAATATCATAGTTTTATAGGCCACTGTTGTTAGTGGGAAGTTGAGATGTTCTATGATTTAGGATAGTCACTGAAATTACCTCAAAATAATAAAAAAATTATCTCTTCAATACACTAATTAGGTCACAAACGCTATTGGTATAAAAGTGTAATTTTTGATTGGAGCATGATTTCTAGTAGACATATTGTATACACAGACAAATATATAAAATCGCGTAACGCGGTCAGGTTTAGGTAGTTATATATATTCCCTAGATAACATCGGTTTTCACACGGATTATTATAATTTAAAATGGCTGTTACTTGGAAATTATTCATCGGATATAAGTGTGTGATAAATTTAAAAGTTCAGAAAAATATACTCTACCGAATGGTTATCTTACAATTTTTCGAAAATAACAAAACAAAAAGTTAATTTTTTATATTTTTTTACTAACAAAAAATTAATTCAAAAGCAAATATGTGTAGTCCTCATCCCTGTGAGTAATATAAAAAATCAGAATTTGATTATCTTTATTATCTCGGGATTTATTCTAGGGATATATCTTTACGGAACAGCCTGTATAGGCAAAAAAAACACATCGTAGTAGTTCTAGTGTATCAAAATTTGTTGTCAGTTTTTTAAATAAAAACGAAGCAGTTTTACCTATCAAGCAAATGTTTTCTAAGAAAAAAAAACCATCACACATTTCAGGAAATCTTAATCTTCTTTTGATTTAGACATTATTAACATCATAAATAAAATTATACAAATAGACAAGTATATAGGGTAGTAGATACAATTTGCCGCAATTCTGAAAATTGAAATATGAATGAAACGAGTAAGAGAGAACGCACACATAAATAGAGGCGTACTCACAAACTTCTTACCAACATGACATATTCTACCCTGGGAAATGCGGAAAATCTGAACCGACTGAGGACAAAAGTGGGAAAAACTAAAGAAAACTTAAATAAATGAAGAATGACTGTAGACGATGCGAAATGTCAATATGGAGAGAAACAAACAACAAGTCATTTGTTTGAGTGTATTACCCTATTAAATGTGAAATTAATGATTTCATTGGACTAACAGAAATCACGGATGAAATAATGTGAATAATTGAATATTGGAAAAAGAAAGGTTTGTAATCCGATAAGAAAATACTGACCGGCACGAGATAAGAAGAAGCCATAACTCTCAGATTGCGATTTTTCTCGACAATATATTATTATTTTGTCCGTAAAATATAATAAATTTGCTTTTGGATGTACTGCGTGTTTGCAGACTCGCGGTCAACTTATTACTCGGACCAGAAAACATTTTCCTTGGTTTATTATAATAATACGCGTATTAATCTTTGCGGGACTTTGCTAGCTGTAGACACTAAAACTTTGAGCGTACTGTACTTATATACGTAATAACTTCTTTCGAAAAGAGATTTTGCAAAGTTACTGAGAGTGAATATTGAATTTTAAATATACATATATTATATTATATATCTATATAAATATAATATATAGTTAGGAGGCGCGGTTGCTCGTTTTATTATTATTAGCATAAATTTATATCTGCGTGCTGTACAGTTGTAAAAAGTATTCAGACACTTTTTGTGAAGTATAAATACAGTATATCGATTGGGCCCGCGTCCCTTTTAAAAAATAATTTTAACGTCGGTCGTTTAAAAAAAAAACTTTCTTTTTATAGCAAAATACTTGACATTTTTTTTCTTTAATACGAATTAAATTAAATTCGTAACTTCCATTATGGAGCTTCAATAATATAAATATATATAATAGGTACGCTTAACGCCACCGTCGAAATAAATTAATCAGAATAAGTTACCCGGCATCGACTATTGGAATTTTTATTCTAAATTTTGAAACTTTTAAGAGTAGTTTATTTTGTTTTCTGTCTCAACTTTTAATTGCAACTTAACACTATAATATATTTGTTAATATACCATTCGGTTGTATAATACGAAAAGAAAACTAAAAGTTATGACGCATTTGCACGTTTAGGCTAAACAAGTTGCATGTGCATTTATAGGGAACATTTTAAAGTAATAACATTAATAGTTTAGTGAATAATAAAGAAAAATGTTTGGGATAAAAAAATGCAAAGTAGTTTTTTTTAAATATATAACTATATTATTTTATGGGTATTTAAACGCGATTGTTTTTTTCCGAATTGGTCAGTTCACCGAGAAAAATGATAAACAGTGAAATAAATTAATACATTTGATGAGTAATAGAGCTCGGTAAAAAAATAATAGTATACTAAACTTAAAATTATGAAATTATATTTTATATTCTGAGTAATGCGAGGAATGTATTAGTTTTACAATAATGTTTTTTTTTTTTATACTGTGTACAAAATTTTTACCAGAAATCTTGCTTCGATGTATCAAGTGTAGCACTTTTTTTAAAAAGAAATTGTATCTATTTAATACTTTAGGTAGGTTATTTTTTTATTTTCCGTGCAGTTTTCGTAATAATTTAGAAAAACCGGGAAAAAAACATAAGAAAAACGTAAAACTTCCTAAATAAATACTTTTATTATATTTAGTTTTGTATTTTTATTGTTATTCAGTTAAAAATGTTCGTAGAGACTTGAAATTTGGACAAAAACTTATATTTGCTTTTTCTAGACGTAGTAAAATGTTCACATATTTGAATCATTTTTGAGCGATTTATAGATATTTTAATTTTCCGAAGTTTTTACGTAATTTTTATTAGGTAGGTATACTCTGTGGTTATATCTATTATAAAGGCTTAATAATTTAACAGAAGGTTGTATAACAAGAAAAAATTGAGTTTTATGTAGTATTTTTTTTTTCTAAAACTTAATATAAAATTTGGACGAAATTCTTAAATATTACGACCATTAAAAACCCTCCACTCAGAATAATGTTTGTATTACAATGACTTATTGTTCTATTCGGGATATTATAAACTAAATTATAGCCTATATCATGAAGGATACCAGGTACAGGTACCTCCTTATCTTCTCACCTTCATCAGTGGCCTCCAAATAATGTAAAGTGAGTCCGATATTTTCCAAGTAATTAAAATAATTATTTTATATAATTGGTGTATATTCTGAAGGATTTTTTGATCAGCGAAATAATGCAACGCAGCCTTTAAAACGTTTTGAAAACATTTTTACTTGCGTGTATGCAAAATTCGTACACCTCGTACTATTATGACTCACTATGAGTTTTACAGTGTTTTTTGGAAAATTTTAAAATACAGGTACCTACGCATTTAAGCCGCATAATTAATTTACATTTTATATTTTATTATATGTATACGGTATCAAAATAGTTTATTACGAGAAATGCGAGTGGGCGTGCATAGGTGCTTTCGTTCTATATACGAAGGGAAGCGTACCGTTCTTATACTTGAACATTATTATAACTATAAGATTAAGCGTCCTAAAAAGGGCAGTAAAACTGCCTTCAACGTTTTTCGTTTATTATTTATTTACTTTTCCGTTAAAAAATAATAATAATAATAAATAAACGTTCACATTTTTCATATTAATAATATAATATTCTAAATATTATTTTCGTTCGTAAACTTCTGCAGGATTAACAAGTATAATATTCGTATATTCATAAAAAAAAAAAATACACTGCCCTGTCGGCTGTCAGGGGTGGCAGTTGGGCGGCAATTTCGTATACCTACCTACCTGCTTTCTTGCCCGCGGGTATCGTGATTCATGACTGTGATGGAATGATAAGGATATTAAAAAAACAACACTTTATTCGTGTATCGAGTTATTGTTAAGTGCTGTCCGAATGATTTATAGCCTTTATGACATCCCTCTGTAGACATACTTACATTAAATTAATATATCCTTTCATTTTTAATATAATATTATATCGGGCAGTTTAATTTAATTTTTCTTTGGTCTGAAAACTGAAAAAAACACCCGTGAACAGTTGGGCTCAGTCATTCGAGTCAAATCCTCCATCCTTCTTATTTCGTATAATAGAAATAGTATTATTATTATTTCTGTAAAACAATAAATAACTCATTGCTATAATATTACAACACTATATTATTATACGATAATAATATAATAATAATAATGATAATATAACTTTTATTTAATAAAAAGAAAAAAAAATGGTGAAATTTTTAGTGCAAGAATGATAGGTGCGAGGTTGAACATTATTTAAACTCTTAAAAAAGACATATAACTGACACTAATGCAATACATAACATATAAAATATCATCATCCCTCTATTTTTATTTGGGGTATCTGTAGGGATGATTGAAGCTAAAAAAAAGCCTCTTTTATCGCATCGAAATCCATGTTTAAAGTTAACTCAATTGGTTATAACTACTAATAATCGAACTATAAAACAACTTTAATAATTACAGAGTTTGAGGACATATCTCTCGCTCCATTCTTTATTTCTACTAGCATCACCAACTAACTATCTAACGAATCAGTGAGACGCCTTATGTAAAATGCCAATACGAACCCAAATTTTGTATTGCCTAAAGTGTTATTAATTTTTTTGTATTTTTATGTTAAAGTTTATCAAATTGTGAATATAATGTATTTTGTAACAAAAATGTAAAAAGGACTATACCTGTTAAAATATAAATAATAATAATAATACATAATGAGGATGTGTGGGCAAGTCTCTCATTATATCCTCAACAAATGAACGGGTAAAACCTAACAAAATCTCATTTGAGTAAAACAACTAAAACTTGAGTAAAAAAGCATTCCTCTGGTTATATAAAAATAAAACGCATTATTATTATTTTGTTTTTTCCGGTTTGTGAGGTCGTGAAAAATAACATTTAAAAAAAAAATTCTAAAATTGTCCTTAAAAATATAAGAAATCTTACAATATCGTTTATTTTATCGTTTTATAATAAAATGGTTTTTGTTGATTTAGCATTTATGTACAAATTAACGACTAAAGTGGGGAACTGCGCAACTTGCAAATTGTAAATAAAAATATAGTTAGCTTAATTGCAGACATAATGTTTTTCAATAAATATAAACCTCAAATAAAATATGAATCGCTAAAACAAACTAAATAACGAACCGTAGTGCTGTTTGATGTAAAAAACGATGTATATTTTAAATACATCTTTTTTTTAGAGTAAATCTAAACATTAGCAGCATTTTCCCTACCTAAGTTTTTTTTTTGTTTATTAGGCATAGCAATCAAAAGTAATCTAAAATAAGTAAAAACAATTTATATTAAGTACAAAGAAACATTAACAAGAAAGACGGTTTATGATACAAAATCACGATAATTAATCAATTAAATAATTGCCCTAATCTAACCTTATTATATAGAAAAATATCAGGACACGTTCAAAGGAAAAATATTTTGATTGATTTTAATTTTGAATTTTTTGAAATAAAAAGTCGCAAGACAATATTTTGATTGATCACCGGTTATACAGAAAATAACTAATTTTTGAAATAAAAAAAATGAAATGTCAAAGAAAAAAAATCTCGTGTATTTTAATAAATTTTTATAATTATTATAAGATTATATAATCAATTGAAAGTCTAATTTATTACATAAGGATATGTTAATGTATTTATAAGTGAAATACATTTATTATTAAGTTCCGATAATTTTATTGAATATTGATTATTTTTAAAGACAGAACATTTGTTAAAATATAGAAAATTATGGGTGGAATAGTATTTTTAAAAAAATCTGAAACTGGGGATGGGAGCGGCCATTATTGTATGTGATAATTTGGGAAGGTAAGATAGATAAGGTTATTTCATTTATGTCTGTAAGCAACGATATACCATTGCTTGATGACAGACGATTCCGAGCGCAGTTCGGTAATACATACATATCGTAATTTGAAGTGACGTATTTTTTCGTTTAAATTTGGTTTTTGGTTTCACCTATCTTTTCATTTTCCTAGCTGTTTTTTAAATCGGAAAGTGGAATAATATAACGATATTGATACTTTAGCCTGGCCATACATAGTTGCTACCGTGATAAGCACAAAATGCATTACCATAATAGTAATACTATTATAAAATAAATTAAAAACGGTTTATAGAACTCAAAAAGGACCAAGCAATTACTTGTAACTATACTACGTTAAGAAGATACTACGAACCTAATTATTCAGTGAAAATGGCAGGTCTCTACGGATATTTTGTATTGTTTTTTTTAAAAAAAAGCTGCTCTATGATAACGAAGACGAATGCAGCCAATACTGTAAGTAGAAAGTTGGGAAGGTAGGAAATAGGCGGGAATTTAACGTATATCTGTACGTATATATTTGTATATTTGTACCTGTAACAATTAACCATTCCTAACGAAAAATGATTAGGAGTGATGTTTCGTCTATACATTTCGTATATTTTCCCGTTATTCCTACGTTTTTTCCCGGGTTTTCTAATTTATTGGAAAACATCTTGGAAAAATCGAAAAATTACGTCTCTAAAGTACCTTCCCAGTCAAGGATTTCGCTCCATTTACAACGGAAGCACTTTTTCTAAAAGGAACTCTGACTGGGTTGTTACGTTTTGGAGGTCATTTTTGTTTTTTCCAAGAATTTTCTAAATAAACTGAAAAAACCGGGAAAAACGTAGGAAAACATTAAAATAGATACAATATAAAACAAATAATATTAAAAAAAAATGTTTCATTCATATGTAATTATATTACCATAATGACATGTATAGTACAATATACATATATACTGTACAAAGCAACACTATTAACCGAACTCCGCTCAGAATAGTATTTAAGCAATTAAGTAAAATATAAAATCTCAAATACTACGAAACAATTTTTTGTGTGTGGAGAAGAGGGGGTCGTAGCCAGACTAAATCATCAGGTGAAGCAAATCAAAAATTAGATTAGACATCAGAAAAAAAAAATTAACTATATATACACATTTAATACCTATTGGGAACAACGATTAGGTCCAAGGGGGGAAATGTCCTTCTTGCCTCCACCCGTGGCTACGAGTCTGTTAATAACTCTCTTCCTTGTCAGTCGGTCAATTCAGTAAGTTTTTTTCAGTCTACATCAAAATTTATTAAAACGACGCCCACTGGCACTTACCATATAGTGAAACCAGTATAAAATGTTCGTCGTTACGCTATATCAAAACCCGAAATAATAATATTATTCGTCGGTTTTGTTAATTACATTAAGGACGATGTTTTCGGAATGAAATTCGTATACGGAAAATAGGTAAACTGCGTTTAAATAACTCTTTGAAAGGATCGCGAATTGTATGAATAATTTAATCATCCATATTTACACTAATCCAGGAGAGCAAAGGTTTCAATCAAAGAAAGTACGGCTTTTGGGTGTGTGTGTGTGTGTGTGTGTGTGTATTTATATTTATATACACAGGTGCAGATACAAAGAAATAAATACGACGGCGTCGTTTGCTGGGTCACGATTAGCTAATTAAATAAAGCCGCAAAGGTAATAACCGATATAAATATAGGAATGCGGATTAGATAAAATCTATAAAAAAGTCGACTTTCAGAAAACGTAATTTTGAGCTGTTCAAAAGTAGTAACATGCCATTTGTAAATTATCATTATTATTGCATAAATAAATTTTGGTAAATAAATTACCATTATTATTATTACTTTAAAAACTAATTAATTTAATAGTGTAAATTATTATTTTATATTTAGTCAGTCGCGTGAATAAAACGTGAGTAAAAAGAATAAGTCGATATTTAATGAGCATATACACAACATAAAGTTATGGAATTTTTTGAAAAATTGTTTCAGGATTTCATGTAATTTTTTTCTTTTTTTACTTTTATTAGACAAGTCATGCAGAATATTAAAATGTAGACGTCTGTGTTGGAATTTTTTCTTGTTATTTGAATTTCGTAAACCGTAGTGTATATAAAAAAAAAAAAAAAATCAAAAAAAATATAATAATAATAACAAAAATTAAATTACTGTATGAAAAATTATTTTGATTATATCAAAAATAAAATACACTATACTTAAAAACGTAACACTATAATGTATATCGAATGCAATACGAATTCAATTTTAAAACGTGAGTGACATGATTATTTTAATTAATTGTGATCACTTTGTATACCTAATGTAATTGTATAGAATTACCGAGCACAATTTCTAGTGATATGGAAATTTAAAATATAGGGTAATTATGATAATATTATAAAGAACTTAATTAATTTTGTTCGTGTGCAACTTGTTAGTTGTTATTGTAACGCAAAAATCTCGGATGTACACTTACACTTGGCCACGAACATATTTTATTCCGTGAACTTCAAATAGAAATTGGTAAAAAATCTCTGTGATGTACGTATAGCAACCTATAGTCCGTCTAAAATATTATTGTAATGCAAAATTGAACATCAAGTAACGAAATAATATTATCAATGAGAATTCGATGTTCAAAATAAAGAAATACGAGTGTCATAAATATGATTAATCGTTTATCAAAAATCGTTTATTCGCAAGAATATTGAGAGTGAAAAAGATTCTGTAATAACGGTGAAAAAAAACCTAAAAATCGAAATAATTGTAGATAATCGATGGTTCGTGGTAAAATTCAATCACTCTGTATAATATTCCCCGACTCAAATTTATAAGCGCCTTCGTACAACTAAATCACACAGGCGTAGGAAAATAATTTTTCTTTGTTTATCTTTATTAGACTATCGATAATATAGAATTTTGATTCTATATTTTTGTATATTTGTCTGATAATAACCCCGGAAATTCAGTCTCCGAAAAAAAATCGATAGGAAATCCAGAGAACGAAAAATACTAAATGAGTGATGTATGTATGTTATAATAATAAAATATTATCAAACTCAATTTGAGGTTCTGTCAAACTATTTAAATCAATTTCTATTTCTATAAATTTTTTTTTTTTTTTAACGAATGTTAAATGGCTGTCGAATATTATTATATGTATATAAATAACTATTTTAAATAAAATATTGAAATACAAATTCATGAATAAAGTCATGAATAAATAAATGTAATATTTTAAATATGACGTGTTGTTTAAAGGTTATTCACCAAATGTATAAAATAAACGATATTTAACAGCGTTTAATAGGTATGTGATTTTAATTTATTATTTTATACCTAGTTAGAGTAAAGATTATTGAAAATTTTTTTTTTTATCAAGTTTTATGAACCAACGACGGAACCATACCAAAAAGACGCGGTTTTGGAACCGGAACCCTTTGAATATCGTCCCGGGAAACGGAACCTCAGCGAAACCCTAATACAAATTAATTATAAAACCGGAACCTCACCGGAACACTTATTAAAATTTATTTAAAAACCGGAACTCTTATTTATATTTATTTAAAAACCGGAACTTAACCGCAATCCATACTTTCTAATAAAGTTTTTTTACGATTAATTTCGATTTCGTTATAATTCCTTTAATTTTATTTATACCTATCATTCGTAAATGGTAGGCAATAAGAACTGAACAAATACGCAGATCTATTATTATTATTATTATTATAATTGTTATTAAGATGATTAATATTATTCAAAAATAATCATTCAATAAATTGTATACACAACAACCGAATACTGCAATAGGAATTCCCAACAAAAATAAAAGTCATTATAAATTGTGTACCTATAGATCTTCTAGTTACCATAATAACATGCTATACAATACTGAAAATATGGCTAATGTTTATAAATAACTACGCATGTTATAATTGTGTGTATTATATAATCGTTATCTGGCGTTATCTAACGCATTGCACGCGGTATAAAATTGGTATTGACCCACCTAAATTGACGCCAACGAAACGTTACCAAAATTTCTTGCATAGGTACAAAACAAAAATCGGAAACAAAGTTTTCATCTTTTAAGGGCCGAAATGAAACTGAAATCAAAATTTGTATTATTTCAAAGACCGGAATCAAAATTTTATTTTTTCAGAAGCAGTATAAAAACCGGAACCGCTATTTTTTTACTAGGAACCAGAACCGCAATATTCATCAAGGTTCCAGTCTCTGCTATGAATTTTGTGGTTGTACAAAATCGTACTTAATTATTATTGCGGTTATAAGATAGGTACCTAGTACCTACTAAAACAAAAAATAAATTATTACATTTCGCGAGTAAAATCGTTTAATACATAAATTATGTTGGTATAGGTAAGGTATCTTATTTGTACCTACTACTTAATTTTACTCATTATAAGTCTTCCTTTCTTTTCGATTATTATGCATTGAGAGTAAAGTAACTTTTATATTGTATACTATTAACCTAAATAAAATACACTCGAAAAGGCTTAAAATGAAAGCAATTTCAAAAAAAAAAAAAAAAAAACCATCATAAATTACACGAAAGTCATAATATTAAGAGCTACGAGTACTTATAATTAAACAGTGAAAGTTTTGACGGTAATCTTAAGAACCGTTTTATTGCATATATAGACGAGAAACGTTAATTGTTAATACATTTTGTTTCGATTATACCTACGGCAACCAAAAATAGAACAATATAATGTTTATTTAATAATTTAGTATTAATCCGGATACATATACAATGTATATTATATAGCAATAATAATAAATGATAGTAACTTTGAAACGGCAATTTTTCAAATATTTCCGTAGAAATGTTCTTTATTGTTTTATTCCCGACTGCTCACAAATATTAAAATATGTTATTTCGCGGTTATTTCCCTGTATCGGCTATTATTGATTTTAAATGCAATTTTTCCGCCATTTCAATGTAACCAAATCACCAAACCAAACCTATTTCTAATATCCTAAATACCTAAATCATAATAACATGATTAAAAATACCCGTGTTTAGCAGAGCTTCGTTTTAGACTGTAAAGATATTTAAAACCCGGAGTTTTCCGTGAAAATACGAAACTTAAGCAACAAATTGGTTGCGGATACGGTTGAAATTCGAAATTCTCAAAAGACACATTCTTAATATTTATACCATGCATATAAAAAAATGTAATCTTCTTAGATTTCATTTAGAGGTGTACAAAGCTAAAAACAATACACTTCTCCCGCGACATCGTGATGAAATTATTCATACTGAACTTCAGCATATCTTTTCAGTTTACGTTAATTCACCTGTAAAGCAACTAATTACCGACCGAGTTTTGTCTAGTGTCTGGTGGGAGCCACTCAAAATGTCCAAAAGTACCGACGGAAATTCGACAAAAAAGCAGTCCATTGCGGATATTTTTGCTATGCTCTTCATACATGATAGTATTAGTAAGTAAGCCCATGTGTAGATGGGAAATTGGTAATATATAAAATATACTTGAAGGTATTTAGTTCATATACTGTATGAGTCGATAAATCATTTCAAACCAAAAATGATTCTTAGTGAAGTACGATTAAACATTAGTTGGCACATTTTAATTAAAAATTAACTTCAGAAATAAATTGTAATAATTTTTCATTTTTTTAATGAGCAATTATTACTATCATAAACTAGCTGAAGTACTCGGTATTTCCCGGACTCATCTTTATGACAGTAAATGGTTGTTTTCCGCTACTTTGCATTTTGAAAAAGGACACTTTCTTCTCTGTGACCACCAAAATATATAATAACGGTTTTTTCATTCGTAGCAACAAAGTAACGCTTAAAACAACAAAAACAATTCAATTTTTGTTCTAAAAATATCAAAAACTGTATAGTTGAATTTCAATATAATAAGTAGATGGCATCTTCTTCTTCTAATCAAGATCGGAATAAAAATGTAAATGAGCGGAGGAATATTCTATTTGAAAAGTCGTGCACACACAAACAAACATAAAACACGTACATCAATGAATACTAATATATTTCTTGCTTCTTCATTCAGAACCTAAAACAATTTTGAGTTTCTAAGATACATATGTTAAACTGTTATATTATACTTAATCGGAGTATAAGTCATTATACAAAATCATATTATTGTAAACGTTTAACTAATGTGAAACAATTCAATTTTACTCTCATATTATTATTATAATGTTATATAACTTTACTTATTCATTAGATTACTTTTGATTATATTATATTGTGTATAAAACTTGCAATGATTTTTACTCAAACTAAGAAACATTAAGCGGATGCCCTTTGTTATTTAGGTACGTTTCACATTGTCTTTTTAAAGTTTAAGCACAATCGCGATGGTAAATATTAATAAAATATATTCCCTTTTCCACACCATTTGTTAAAAGCTACATATTTATATACATAGTCTTGCGAAATATCCACTTTGCATGAAAACTATTGTCCACAAAGAAAAAATTTACAGTTAAACATTTAGCAAATTCATCTGAATATATTGGCATATTTTTTTATGGAATCGGACTATGTGCCGGTGCTGAGGCAAAATTTGAAACCTCCCCTGAAGGCGACAGAGGTCCTAGCAAAAATGCTCAATCAAAATCTAATATGATCGATGAAAATAATCATCAATTTTATCAGTGTTATCATCGATGCTATTATTAAATGTATGTTATACATATATTTTTATTTTTTATCGTTGAAGTAGGAGCATTTCGTTTTTGTCAGTTTTATTTTATTTTTTTATGTATTTTTTTTTTTGCATAACTATATTTGCTATTATAAGATGATTCAGTTTATTAATACCTTTAGATTCTTAAATGTTAATTTTTTCAATAAGTACATTTTAGATTCTATGTGTAGCGAAGAATGAATTGTTTTTACAAAGATGTTTATTTTTTTAATTTTTCTTTTTTAATACTATGTATATATTACGATATAAACCCTTTTCTGAAAGGAAATTTTCTTGAGGTAATGCTTTAAAAAGGAAATTTTTCGATTTTCTCAGGACTTTTCCCGGCAAATGTGTAAAACTAGGAATAAATATGGGAAAACCGGAAAAGTCTTAGGAAAAACGGGAAAATTGGATCAACATTAAATGAATATTATTAAAGAGAATATATGATCCCTATTTAATTATTTTACTATAATATAACATATATTTTCTTGACAAAGCAGTAATATCAACTATACTTCGCTCGGGATCTTTTTTTCGTTAGCTAATCGTTGCTTACAGATATACATTAAACTCCATTCTGTATCCTACCTTCCCAACTTCCCATTTACAATAGTGGCTGCACCCATTCCTAGGACAACTCTTTAATTGGATTTTTAATGTACAAAGTTAACCGGTTTTCTTGATTAACCAATATAATTATAATAGAAGAATGAAAACCATTAACCAAAAACACATTTTAGTTTGAAGCCCTATCTAAAATACTATAATAACGACGTTATCAACGAATGTACATCATAAATAGAACTCTACGTGTAGGTATTTCGCCAATAAAAAAAAAAAAAACTGAAAAGTATTTTCCAATATAGCGATGACGACGGTACCACCTACTTCGAATAATATTTTATATTAAAAATTGTCTTCAAACCAAAATATAATTTATAACATGCATATACGTATATTATATTGTTTGAAACGTCAGCGGTTATTGAAGTACAGGTATTCTACGTTTATTTTCGACCAGAAATTACATTTTGTTGCCGATATATCAACAAAACCATACTATTATAACCTATATATATAAACATGACTAGGTAGTTAAATAAATTGCTTGGCGATTCGTCTCGTAGCTCTTTTACCTGTCTTTAGATAACCAGGGACGTCATTTCAGTCTTTCAATAGGGATACAAACATTTGAATCAGCCCAATTTTTCTTTCCACCCGGCCATTTCTATGATATCCTGTTTATTTTACAGAACTAAAAAAATTGTCGGTTGGTTTCACTCGAATATATTCGTATACTTAACACATTTTTTGAAATAGCAATAATTTCAATAATGATCTACAATCATTGTTTATTTTACCCAGAAATAACTCATTGTACCACGATTTACTTCACGTGATGATGCACACTGTCATCGTAAGTACCGATATGCGTATTCATTTTGCAATGGTAAAAATGAGCAGTGAATCATTAACTGTAGCAAAACTTGCCAGTGTCTCACTCTCACACAGTGGCGTTACTTGGGAAGGGGCAAGGAAAGCATTTGCCCCACTCCTTGTCTTTAGGACCTCTATTGGACCGGGTATGGATTAGTTTTGGGCCACAAACCTGATAACATAATTCATGATTTATGTCACATAAGGCCACTCAAGCTTTAGTTTTTTAAGATATATTTGTGATAATAATTGTGATAAGTGTGATAATTCTATACAACATTTTTTTATTGTACTTTTTGGTAACATCGATTTCACTTAAGCTGAAATTGCTGAGTTCTCATAAGAGATCATGTAAATTGTTTGAGAGTGTCTATTCTTACTTAATTTATTCTATGATTATACTGATGTTAAACTATAAACTTCTTCACTCTATTCAAAATCAAAAAATTTGTTACGAAATTAAATATTATTCTGAACAAAGTTGAACATGTTATAAAATGCCGTCGCGATTTTACAATTTTTGTCAAAATTTTAATATAAAATTCTTATAAAAAAATTACAACTTATATTAGACAAATAAATGTATTTTAATTTGACACGGCCGGACCTTGTAAAATTCTTCAAAATACATCGCGAAAAGGGTAAAAACGAATGACGAGTCGTAGTAAAAATCTAATCTACAGTTACCCAATCCGCTCAGATTTAAAAATAAATGATTTTGTTCGTTTTTCCCATATGTTTATCTATTTCTTTTTCTTTCTCTCTCTCTCTCTCACTCTCTCTCTCTCTCTCTGTTTATCTCTCTTATTTGGGCCTTGGGGACGTATATTAATATGTCTATGCGGTAAACCGTAAAATACTACAATATCATAATATGCACATCACGCCCCCGTGGGTCCCAGGTTTACCGCGTGACGGTTTGGAGTACTTCGGACTAGTCTCGGGAGGATTGTCATATATGGCGGAAGATCGGCGGTCACGTGTAAACAACAGGATTCACATCATGACAAAAATCACATTTCCCGCAGTCAACAATATTTAATATTAATATATTATACGAGCCAATGACGCCGAACACGTATATTATATTAGTTCTTTCCACTGTCACACTTTTTTAAAGGAGCTGAATAGTCAGAGAATTTAGACTTAGATGGGATATCTTAAGACAGAAGTATAAATTACGTTTTTATAACTTACTATATATTACAAAGTAGGAGGCTTTTTTTGTCTGTTCACGCATATCAAAAAGTATTCGATGGATTTCTGTATGGTTTTCACCAATGGATGGGTTGTGTTTCGAGAAACATTTAAAAGAAGATTATGTCTTAAAAAAATAATAGAATTACTAAAATAATCAAAAACATACTTTAAATGTATAAGTCTGTATTGCATTAAATTCGCTGAAATAATACTGTAGCGCATGTCAGCATTTACATTACATTCCGTGTTCATCAAATGGCATTTAACTTTTCACCACGTTATACGATGGTTAACTGAGGTAGGAGGCGGAGGGGATGAAAACAGCGAAGCACGTTAAATAATTAATTTCTACTTTGAAAGGATTTTTAAAAATTCTGAATATAAAATTAGCACAGACAATGCTGAATCTGTTCCAGCTAAAAATAGAACTCATAGAAGGTAAATTTGTATTCGTACAAAATTGAAACTCTAGGTATATCATATTTTATTAAAAAATAAATAATAATAAAATAACAGTAAAAACTCGGAAAAAGAAATTTAAATTAAAAAATAAAAAGCTGTCTTATAGGATAACTAAACTAAAATAATTACATAGGCATTATGTATTTTCTTTAATAATGCTTATTTAATATTTTACCTATTTTCCCGTTTTTCATACAGTTTTTCCTGGTTTTTCTCATTTTTTGGGAAAACATGACCTCACTACCAACCCAGTCAGATTTCCTTTCAGAAAAAGTGCTATCATTGTATTGTATATCGAATCAAAATTGCTGGTAGAAATGTTCCTTCCACGCTCCACTCAGAATCTAAAAAAAAAAGAAATACATGCAACATCCGACCTCTATTCATTATTCAAAAAAAAATTCGGACATGTCGAGTATATTATGTAACAATCATTAATTGCTATTTATTTATTTATTTATTTATTTATTAATACGGACAAAAGTCCAATTCACAATATATTTGTATAGATAACAATAATATAATACAATTTAAAATAATAAAATATAACATAATAAAAAATGAAAAGATTGCACTATGTGCATTATAATATAGACACCAATATTCACCATAACTCATTTGTAAAAGTTCGAAGTAGAATAATCCTTGGGAGTACCATTTTGTATAGGTATAGAATAATTCACCGAAATCGATTATTTCAATTCCGAAATTTTAACATTTACCGATATTCATACTTAAATGTTCACAACTGAATAAGTCTATTGTAAATTAAAACAATATATTGTTTAATAAAATAATAATTTTTTAGAGGGATGTGAGCACATCTTAGGCTCTTAAATATACATCTATATAGATGATATTTTTTTTTGTTTTACAATTCTAGAAAGACAATGAAAATAGTTTGGTGCCACTGATATAAGCGCATCGGTGGTATATTCAGATATTGTTTTCTAAATTTCAATATAATAGGTATATATTATAAACTGCATACATTTAGTTACGACCGCATCTTTGAGCTCGGGTTTGAGACGAGTACCTATACGTTATAATCTTCCCTAGGGATTGTAAGTCTTGACGAAAGACGGTTCAGGATTTAAGTCAATTCGTAAAGAGACGGCGACGACGATAAGTAAAATATTGGCGAAAACCTGAAAAGCAGCGTCGTCGATGACGTTTTTTTGAAAGGGGAAAAAAAAGTAATAAGTGTGTGTGTGTGTATTTGGAACGATAAAGTGTCCCTGTATATAATACATTGGTACAACAGATATACGGTACTGTCGTCACCCGTTTCCTTTCCGACCCCACGTCACCGTCGAATCACTATATCTATATCGACGAAGATACCTAAAAGTAAAGTCCTGTGTTATCCGGCTGAACAGAACGACTACGCGTAAAACGAATACATCACTATATTATTACAAATAATTCGTAGAGGTACAATAATAATAAAACTGATGAGTATAAAATAGAACAATATATATGATTTACTAAGTATGTCCCTTGAGATTTGAAATCGATTCGAATTATTATAGGCGAAAAATGGTATTGCATTAAATGCCAGTAGGATATTATTGTATCGATAAAACGAAAATAATAATACGTATCGTAAATTGTTTCAAACTGTTTTACTAAGAATATAGCTACTTATTATAATTATACAGAGAAAAAGCAGGTGCAATTAATGAAAATATAATGTTTGATATTTGTCTTAACTGCAGAGTTAAATGAAATAAACTAAAATGACTGGTGTTTAAAGGTGTTAAAAATTTATTCCAAATGGTAAACTTAACTTATTAATGTACAAAAAAAAAATTTTTTAAATATTTAGGTTAAAATATTATGCTGGAATGCTGGATGGTTGAGATCAAGTGTTTATAAATCCTTAATAGTAAATATGCTAAAGTAAAATACCTAATTTTGATACCACAGCATTATCATAATATTATAAGTATAATTATAATGATAAAATTAACATTTATCAATAATATTAAAATAACATTATCAGAAAATGTATACAAATTGTGACAAATTTACCATAGTCGATAAAATAACTCCCCAAAACTTGTATTCATAATAATACCCATAATAGTACCCCCCCATCCCTCTCGATTTTACTCATTTCGAATTATACATGTATAATTATTACGCTTTTCTTCATCATAAATAAGATCAAAAATATCCTACCACAGTCATGAGCAGGTAGCTGCTAGCCGGGTTTCCCAACCGCCGTCGACCTTTAGGACGACAAAATTATAATTTATGAATTTATTTAATTTTATGTTTTAATAATAATTATATCGTCATCTATCGAAAGTTTTGTTTTACGTCATCGTAAAACGGGCCAGTGAGCAATCCATAATAATTATAATCAATTTTAATACCTATTATTTGTAATTTTTATCGTATTTTATCGTGCATGGTGTAAAGCGTGTGCGGGTTGCGATAAATCCAGTTTCTATCCAGTTTTTATCCAGATATTGACTTTCTCGTGGGGGATTAGCAATGTCAAAAATCACATTAAATTGATTAACTTGTGATTAAGTTGAATAAAGTTTTTTTTTTTTTTAATAGGCAATAGTTTTTTAAATTCTTCTATTTCTAATAATAGGCATATATATAATGTATACGTCACAATAACACACGTGCTTAAAAGCACGTAATAAGTGTGATATTAATAATTAATGGGCCTCAAAGATTTTTTTTACAAAATTGGAAATCCGTATAACTAAAAAGTTTGGGAACCGCTGATATTGGATACCATTTAGTACTTACCATAAAATCACCTTGACACAGTAAATGTTAACTTTAAATAACGCAGTGAATCTTTTTGCTTCAATTAAAAAATATGCAATTAGTTTTTTTTTCTAGATGTCGTTTTGGTAATCGCATAGGATTTTCAACAGTAAATTGTAATTTCTTTACAACACGCGATAACTTACGCCATAAGGATTGGTGTGAATCTTGTATATTTTTTATAAAACCATGGTAGGTATTATGAAAAGAAAAAAAATCATTATTTTTAACGACTAAAAAATGTAATTAATATTTCCCTCGACGGTTTATTATACTTATATAAAGTAACCTTTAAAACCTAATAGGGTAATATTATTAAAAAAAATCTTTGAATTTAGTAGATGGAATTGTATTTTATTGTCTATCACATATTATAAATACTTAGAAAACTCGAGGATTACTGTATTCGGATAATAATCTTAAATCGAGTAAAGATATTAAAATTATAGTCAAATGGAATATTCCGATGCCCAATTCAATAAGACCAAATTGATTAATATTAGTAATTAACTATAGTGCATTATAAATGTAAATAGTACCTGCTTTTACATCAAATGTTGGTACCTACCAATAAATCAATAAATAAATAAATGATTTGATATGACAGATATACAATATTAGCAATTGACTTAGTAACGTAGAGCGGATCGGTAAAATAAACAAATAATGGTTTTGAAAAAAATGTATATTGCTTACGACTAGGCCAATGATGTAGATAGGTAGCTGGAAAGGCAGGATTTAGTTTATAAATTGTAAGAAACCATAAATCAATGCACACGAAATACGATTTTGAACGGATACGTATGTTAATTGTTTTTTCCCTTGTTGCCAAGGTAACAAATAATTAAAAATCAAACATTAACAAAAATAACTTAGGTGGTGAACTGCTGAAAATTTATCCAAATGTTATAATATCAAATCTAAGTCAGACCAGTAAGAAATTCCGCAGAATATGCAGAATGACCTAACCTTCGAAATATCATTTCGAAGTATTGTGTCAACAAATTACGAGTAACGGTTTTGTGACCAAAATCGATTCTAAGTTCAGAAAAACCGGCTTATTCTCAGATACGGGGGGCCGCTAGAACTAATTTTAGAAGGGATATTAGATGAAAAAACCACCTAGGAAGGTTTACGTTTACCGTGAGTCAGGTTATTGAAGATCAAGAATATAATTCATACCAGAAATTTAATAGGAAGGCCTATAAAAGAAAAGCATGGCCATTGTTGCAAATTAATTATTGATCAATTATGTACTATTAGGTTGAAGGCTGCATTAGAATAATAATAATATATTCTTAAACGTTTCGTATTGAGAGGATTGGGAGCGGTGATTTAGATACGAACTCTGAAAGCGGACTTGCATTTGTCGTTAAGTCTATTTAAGATCGCCTTTCCCGTGCGTAGTGAGGGAGCTATTGGTTTTACTTAGATGTTTTTTTTTTCTATGTCCTTTGTCCTAGTCTGTGCACATGTTTTTTCCTAGTAAACTTGCTTTGATGTTTACGTAAAACAACTTTTCTGAAAGCTCAAGTTTTCTAGATGGTACTTTAATGAATTAATTTTAATAATTTTCGATGCCATACGTAATACGTTTATATCATTATTTATTGATTACGTGGTATTTTTTTCATACTCTTTCTCTGTTTCTCTGGGACATGGTGGGACTCTCTGGGTTACTCTTACCATCTCTCTCTCTCTTATCGTTTGGAATATAATCTGCTGACCATTTCCATCCATCCGTTCGGTCACCCATCCATTTCTTTGTAATCTATGATATTTTTCACCTTATATTTGAATTTTTTAAATATCTCATTTATTTATGTGGAGAAGAGAAGTTGGCATTTGTAAACTAATATTAAAACGAATTCACCCCTTTTGCAAATCAAAACCGCTCCGCATACCCGTATAGTTTGAAATATTTCCGTGAAAAAAAAAACTTCTTAGAGTTGTGATATTTTTTTTTTTTATGTACTATATTTCGAAGTTAAATCTGAGAACCATACATAACGAATGAACAAATAAACATCAACAATAGCTATGGTAGTGTTTAATTTGTATAGTCTATTAAATGCAAATAATTTTGTGTGGAATATTAACACCTACTTAAATAGTTACATAATAATACCATTAGCATATCATAATACTATAAGTGTTAACTATTAACAAATACTAAAATCGATTAGGTGATATTATATACATGTTCCGGATCTATTCATGTATATTTTATTTACTCGTATATATTATATATATATATATATATATGTTTATAATCTGTATATTATGTACCTATAGTTACCGAGTATATATTATTCAATCTACATACAAAATACATACATTAGTGTAATTTTGTACCTACACTCCAATTATGTGTGCGGTGTATGCGTAGGTATAGTATTGTGTGCTCAATGATGGCAAATCCTAATGAAAGGGTTTAAATTGATTAATCCTCTTGAGAGGTATAAACGTGAATACAGTTGAGACGTAAATTCAGTTCTGCAGCATTGGAGAGAGAAAGAGAGAGAGATAGAGAGATAAGGAAGGAGAGATCTTTAGATTTTGTTATTTCCGAAGAAAAAAAAGTTAATTTTCATCCCTTTTAGACTACTCGCGCTATAGCAGCTGCAAAGAGGGAATATTATCGCCTCAAGAGATTAATCTATCCTTTAATCTTCGTAATGAACCAGCAGTAAAAACAGTTATGATAATAAATTAATATTATATATAGAAGAGAGAGAATATTTTAATCAAATCACTAGATTATTATAAAATAATTTAAAATAATACTAACAAAATATTATATTAAACAACATTTTCAGAAAAACAATATTCTCTATCATGATAATTACGAGTAAGTATGCAATATTATAACACTTATATACGAATATATACAATAACGTTCAGAATAAAAAAATATTTTAAAAATATAGTTAGTTTTTGTGATGGAAATAATAAATTATAATTGTACATTTTATAAATATTAAAAAAAAAAAAAAAAAATAAATAATTTAAAAAATGTATATTGCTCATGGGTAGACCACTGTTGTAATTGGGCTGTTAGAAAGATAAGATATACGCGACGATTTAGTTTACATACTGATATACTGCAATAATAAATCATTGTAAACGAAAAACCTATTCTCAGTAGAGTAGTATAAGGCATATTTTTCTCTTGTTGCTAAGGTAACAAGAAATTCAACAAAAATCAAACGATAAAAAAAGTACTTAGGGGGTGAACTGCTGAAGATTGAAATAAATATTTCAAATAATGTACCATCGGACAGAAATTTCGCATCTTGCCTTTCGAAGTAGTTAGGTACTGCGTAAAAAATAATTGGAGTATTTGCCGAACAGAAAAAGTGTATAAAAAATTATTATTATTATTATTATTTGGAAAACATATTGGGAATTTCTAAAAGCTGTTTAAATAAATTACCAACAAACTAAAAACGTTTATTTTTAAGATAAAAATTAAAAATATTTAGAAATTGGTAATCCCTTTCTTTCTTGGTTATTCTCTTACTTTACTGGCACAAAACAATTCATAAAAATTAAAAATGTTGTCTTTCAGTTATCCGAGATACCTTCAGGTGTCTCTCAAGGAGGTCACCTTAATTTTTTGTAGTTAATTTAATTTTCATTTATTCATTTTTTTTTTTTCTGTAGGGTGGTAATATATCATCATCTAATTTGTATTTTGTACTCTCTGCATTATTTTCGTTGTTACTGTGTATTATTAGTATTTTATTAAAAAGAACTGTTACTTGTAAACTAAACCCCAAATGTAATCATAAATTTGCTGAATGGAGTTTATAAATAAATAATAAATATCAGGGCAAACTAAATATAAAAGTATTTTCCGTGTAGAAAAAAATACATCCTCATAAAACCGTCTTCATTATGTTCAAAATCTAAAAATAATGTAAAATTGAATGGAAATGATATTTAAAACCATGTCAATAGTCAATATTTATTAAAAATAAACAATATACACCTATCGTTTTGAATAGGTATTTGTCAAATTTTTTACATAAAATATGAGCGACAATAATAAATTTAAACCGTCATTTTAACTACAATAATATTAATTGAACAATTAATTTACTCGTAGAACATTATACATTTTAAAACTTTTCCATGTTTAAAGTGTATTAATTTAGTAGTTTTATCTCGTTTTTTTTCTTCATATTATATTATTATTATACTCAAGGTCATTTTATTTGTATTGTAAAAAAAAATAAACCCATTTGTTTTCATCCCGATAAGTTAGTCATTTAGAAAAAAAAAACCGCATATTTTTTCAGTATTAACCCATACTTATTTTTTGATGTATAATAACCGTAGTTAGATAATCCATTTTTTTTTTTTTTATTTATTACTTGCCAATCTAAAATACTGATATAAATTTATTACATAGCCACATGGCCAGTGTACGAACGTCGCCTTTAATAATTACAGAGTAGATGCCTACACCGACACCGTTGTAAAATATATATTTCATTCATTTCGAACAAACAACGATTACCTACCGTAAACACAATGAATATTTGATTTTTGCATTATTATTTTTAAACTCAGGAAGAAGCGATAAATTTATCCGTTTTATATTATATGATGATTAATTTTACTTTCCTATCTATTAATATAATTTTGAGCTAACACCTAACTCTCAGAGATATTCAGTCTCAGATCTAAGGAGGGGGTGCAATGAGAGTTTCGACACCCCCAAAACTTGAGCTATGGCTTAGCGAAAACACTAAGGAATTTAACACAAAGTTCATTATAAGTTGCAGTTCGTGGTAAAAAAAAATGAGCATGATATTATATTATTTTTGTTTATAAGCATTTAATATCAAATTTTATAAAATGCATTTTCATAAATATATAAAAATATGTACTGACACATGCATTTCACTTAAAATAAATATTAGAGGTACGCAGACATTTCTGAAAAATTAGGTAAGGTACGAAGGAACTCTCCCCAATTCGAGTATTGGATTAAACAGAACTACGTGCAAAAATTTAGACAATAGAAATCCCTCTCAAATAATATAAACAAATAATTTTTTGATAGCGAAAATATGATAATTATTACCTATACGGTTGAAAACAAACCAATGCCTCATACATTTAATGTATTTGTATATATTATATTTTAACAGGATTTCGAATATTATAAATTTTTATTATAAAATTATTATTATCGAGTGTGAAATACGTGCAAATACTTAACTGCGTCTTAATACAATGCAAATGGTTTTATATTGATAAGAATTCTATAAAACTATTAGAAAACTGTGTATTTTATTCGTTTAATTTGTATCAGTGTATTTTAAATGAAATGAACTCTGTAAAGAACGGTCTATGTAGAACAGTCCATAATATTACTTCATATTACATATATTATAAAATATACATTTTACATTGTACATAATGTATTCAAATAAAATGTCAAATACTTAGGTCTGAATTTTGACAAACACCTAACTTGGAAAAACTACATATCCGAAAAGAGAATAAAGAGAATAAATACTACAATTAATTTACTCTGTCCCCTTCTTCACGCCAAATTCAATATCAAACTCAAAATTCTTGTATACTTTTCCCGTTATGGTATTACGGTATCCAAATTTGTGGCCCTGTTGTTCCAACCAGCATACAACAAATCCAATCTATCCAATTTGTTTGCCTAAGCACACTTACACATTTTCTCTGGTACATAACTCACGATATCCTTAACTCCGATCTCAAAATCAATTATGGTAACCAGATCACCAAAGTTGCTTATCAAAAACTTCAGTGTAAATTTAACTCACATGTTAACCCTAATATTATTCACTTCTCCTAAAATTCTATCTCGGCAATACTCTTCCAAGATTAAAAAGAACATGAAGTAGAGACCACCTATAAAAATACATTTTAAAATGTATCCCTTCTAAAATCTATATTAGTAGGTATCTTTACTGGATGCCCTCCTATATCTTGTTTTTCTTATGCTATTGTTTTTTTCTTATTTTCTGTTATTACTCTTACTTATTATGAATAATTTGTGTAGTTATACATTTTCTAATGAAATAAAGAAAAAAAGCTGTCCTAGGAAACCTATGGAAACGGGCGGAGCCACAGTTATATGGAATTTAAAGTAAATCTGTAAGCAAAGATTAACTAACCATTTCTACCAAAAAAACGATTCTGAGCGAAGCTCGGTTGATAGTGTTGTTTTGTCAACAATATATATATATATATGTCATAATATTATAGTAAAATAATTACAAGTGGCGCATATTTTCTATAATAATATTTCTTTAATATTTTCCCTGTTTTTTTTTTTTTCCATTTGTTGAGAAAACTCCTGGGAAAATCAAAAGATGACCTCCCCAAGTACCCCCTTAGTCTAATTTCCTTTTAGAAAAATTACTATTATTGTAAACGGAATCAAAATTTCTATTAGAAAAGTTGTTCACAAATAAAAAAATAAAATAAACATCATTATAAAACCAATACATAAAAAAAATCAAAATATTCAAATTGAGGACTTAGAACGAATCGGGATTTCGGATTGATCAAACACTATTTCTTAGCACTAGACTGTAATAAACGGGACACGGCCGTAATAATAATAACAATAATAATAGGTACACGTGCAAACGGCGGCGGCGCAATAGAATAAAATAAAAGTTAATGTATACGCATTATCATTATGATGCCCACGTGTACGCCAATTATTACGGCCAACATCATTTAGAGCGTAACTCCGTATAAAATTAGACCGAATTATACGGCGAGAAACGATGAGCTGCTGATGCGCCGGGACGTTCGGCGTTTCGCCCGATGCAACACCGACGACGACAACGTACGGTCGGTTGATTCGTTTTTCCGTTTTGGATTCGCCGCGTCGGATGAATCGAGACTAATCCATCACACAGTACGACAACGTTATTATAATATGTATTGATAATATAAATATGCTTGCAAAATGTTCCCTATTTCGAATAAAATTAAACGTTTAAAAACAATTACACATGGTTGCATTTTAAACGTTTTATACCACTACACAGTTAGACAAAACCGCAGTGCACCTCCACTTTTAAAATTCCTAATGCGAACCTGTTGAGAACTCGTAGGTGTAATTTTTACCACAATAATGTAGTATTCGAGTTCTAAAAAAAATACTTCAAAGTAAAACACAACAATAAATTATAATTATTCTTGTAAAAATCATCTAATCGCAAAATATTTTGCATTTGTACGTAATTTATGTACCTACAAAAACTATTTTATAGTATTTGTATAGGCACAAATAGGGAGGCATTAAAGAGTTTTTAGTGCCCCCATAAATATCGAATAAGTGTTTTTATAGTATTGACTAAAAAAAAGCTAATTAAGTAAAAGTAGTTTTTTTATTAATTTACTAAAGGGCTTTTTTTCTTTTTAATGTAGTTTAATGTATTTTTGTATGTAACGATTTATCATTGTTATCAAAAAACAATTCTGGGTGGAATTCAGTTAAATACACATTTTTCTAAAGGTCGCAATATTTACGACTATCGTCAAAATTTGTTATTAAAATTTTTATAAACAAAAATCCACATTAAACTCAACTCTTTCTTGTTAATCACTAAGTAAAGAATGACCCATCCCTTCAAATATGAAACACAAAAACGTAACATGCAAAGTAATTTAGTAAATAAAAATAGTAATAGTAATATTAGTAATAAATATAAAATTATCATAAGTTTCATATAAATAAAATATATGTTAATATTAAGAATACTCAATGTAAACTGGGCATGTCCCGTAATTTATAATAAAATAAAATAATGAACTTCCTGTAAATTGTCAAGCATTTCTGTTTGATCAAAAAATTGTATCCACAGAATGTATCCTACCGAATAAATATTGCATAAAAAAACTAGCAAAATTAAAATGTCTATAAATAGCTCGAAAATAACTCAATTGTTTTAAAAATGTTATCACCTCTAAAATAGGCCAATATAAGGTTTCTGTGCAAAAGTCTCTACGAACGTTTTTTCTATTTTTCCAATTACTTTTAAAAATGCTTGGGAAATCAAAAAATGTCCCTTTTAAAGTATCAATTAGATAAAATTCCCTTTCAGAAAGAGTGCTTCACTTGATACATCAAAGCAAGATTTTTGGTCAAATGTTTGTACTAAGTATGAAAAAAAACGTCATTGTAAAACCAATACATTCCTCTCTTCGCTTAAATTGTAAAAAAAAAATGAAATAAATAATGAATTATGACACATTTTTATATAAATATTGTAAATGAAAAAATAATTTTTATTCACGTATTATAGGTGTCGTGTAAAGTCAATTATTGGGATATTACCTTCATGGGTCTGTGATGTATCTACATTTTTGACACCTCCAAAGTTAGGTGATCTTGTTGCGTCTATGAGTATTTCTATATAAACTTTTGAGAATATTACTCAAATTTCGTATAAGCTATATTAGGTTATGTATTTAAAGGTGTGGGTGTGCACTCGAAGAGTACCTATGAAATTTGATTAAAGCAATCGATTGTTTTTAATATTAGTTAATTAATTAATTTACTTGAATTCATAGGCAAATGACCTTTATTATTTAAAGTAAAAACTACGCTACAATAATACAAAACTTGTAATAACAATATTTACAAAACAAACGGAATAATTTATCACAAATTAATACTATTATGACGATTCTAAATCCTTGCATTTTAATGTATTTTGAAGCAGTACAAACAAAATATCTAAATCAGCGGATATTGTATTGGCCAAAACGAAAGCTTTTTAGAAAAAAATTATGCGTATTGCCCCTGTTAGTTTTGTTGGTTTTATTTATTATGGAATGTCGAATAAATCTAAGTTCCTAGTGTTTTTGCAAAGTATACGATAGTCAATTTTAGAAAGAATGTAGACTACAGACCACAAACAGACAATAGGGTTGTTCAATGAATCTTAAATAAACATGGTATTACCTAATTTGCGACCTACACAGATGGTAAGTTAAGGCTTCTCAAAAACGAAATCGTTAATAAATTCAAATTATATTTATCGAGCTAAAACTTCATTATTCTAAAGTACGCATAATTCGAAGATATTTTTTTTCTGCTCAACACTAACTGAATGCATATTTTTATTTTTGTGTGGATCGTGTTTTTATGATATTTTTCAATCGCTCCCTCCCGGCCACCGCGTCAGTCGTGGTCGTCGTCGTATAGTCACCGGTCGTTTTTCTTTTGGGTCGCGCAGCTATTTTTGACATTGCGACGACGACGGCGTTGGCACGGTTTCGGTACCGTTCGCGTGCGCGCAAGATCCCGAAAAGATAAACACAACAATATTAATAATAATAATAAATAAATGGACACGATTAAAAAAAAAAAATAATAAAAAATTCGAGAACTCTTTGAACAAATGTATTACTACGCATATATTGTTGTAACGAGTTTACACAATATACCTGTGTAGAGGAGGGTACCTAAATTGTGTACATTAAAGGCTAGATCCGTCAATCTGTCTATAACATTGTTTTTCTTATACATTATTATGGCGTTTGAGTTGAAATTAATACTTTTAAATGTGACCTATAGCCAACGTGGAATTATCCATCCCTTCCCCTCATCACCCGGCGTAATTTCTCAACGACATTTCAATATTAGATTTTTACTTAGGACTTGTAACGTTGGAACTACCTTGGAACAGTATCAGTTTTTTCCGCCGTCGGTATTGCTGCAGACCGCTCTGTGGGCTACGATTCATTTATCATATTTTCAATAAACTGTCGACTGCATATAGACGATAGACATATTAAGAAATTAATAATAATATTAAAACAAAATAAACAATATTTCTTAATACTTCTATGGTACGGACAGACCCATAATACCGTTAATAACAATGTTTTTGGCCGTAAGCAGCCCCTAAAATCGTGTGTACCACGGCACACTTTGTGCAGTACGAAAAGTGAAGTGTATAGTACGAAATTTAAAAGAGTGTTATTCAAATTAAACCCTTATAATAATACGTATGATTTTATAGCTTCACAGTTTTTTTTTTTATTTTAATGATTTTTTTTGTCAAACTACATTTTAAATATTATCTATATTATACACAAACATCCCGTGCACAGTAAACAATATTTTGTGTTGTTGCTTATTAGTTATCGGTATTCATTGTTATTTAGTGTAGCTATTTTTATTTTTGTCAGTTTGGTCGGTGGTGTGAACGATGGTGGTAGCATACTAGTGTTTATAAAGAACCCGCATGCAACACTGCTCTAGCCGTCGACGGTAGTATTATTATTGTAACCCAATATAATTTTATTAACCAAACACTAAACAATATATTTTAGTCACTGCGATTTTTGTACGTTTATACGGTCACGCTATTATCGCTATCACGGTGTTTACCTTAGTATTTCCTTATAGTTGACTAGTTTAGATTTTAGTAATAGATTTTTTTCTATTTCTACGTTTTATTTCCCGAACTTAACAATGGATACATTTTTAATAAAAATAAATTGTAAAAAAATAGTAAACGCAAACATAGTGGAACCCCCCCCCCCTTTTGACAAACTTCTATTAACGAAACTCTGTACAACAAATGTTTTATAGAACCATACATTTTTCATTCAAAAACGTTTCTATTTACCAAAAAAAAAATTTCTATTTAACGAATTCATTTTGTGTTATTTATAAAATATTTAAAAAAAACTTTTGTTAGATATTTATAAAATATAGGTACACACTTATCTATCAGACTTATTTTAATAAATAAGTTTATTTAAAAAAATTATTTATATATATTTATATACATTGTTATATTAAGTATTATTAGTTGAAGAAGAAAGTCCATAAGCATTGGTGATAGTTTTTAGAGCATTGATTTTTTATTTAGATTTGATCGATTTGGGACTATATGTGTTGTACCAAAAAAAAATCGTAATAGCGCCATAATAAACAGATATTCTAAATGAATTTCGAAAAAATATCGGTCGCTATCAGCGAAATCAATAGTTGATTGTATACAGGTTATATTTATAACGATTGAAAAAAAAACCCGAAGTCGAATTTATACACAAAATCGTCGTTGGTTACCGATAAAGATGAATCACACCATATACGCACTTTAACACGTATACACACTCGGTGTGATTTCAAACATTCAAGGGATTCAATAGGGGGTGGAGGAAGGAGAGGGAGGGTAAGCGTTTCGAAAATAAGTTTTATCGGGTAAACTCTGAATCGCGCGCGGTTACCGTTGATATAATAACACCGCCAAAGCAGTCCCTTGGGAATTTGCCCCACGTCAGTGTCAGGAACTCGACGGACGGGAATTCATTGAACGCGTGGCTCTCTTTATCGACATTTACCGTAATCAAATTGGACGGTTTTCTCGATTTTAGAACCCCCGACAAGCAACGTTAAGTCATCGTCTCGAATTTTTTTATTATTATTTTTTTTTTATTTTTTGTAAATATAAATACATAGTGGGGTAACGTATATTATAATGACTCTGGTAAAGTTAATGCGTACTTTTATTCTATGCTTTTCTTCCCCCCAAACAAACCACCACAATAAAGTTTTACTTTTTTTTTTTTATCGTTTTCCAAAAAGTTTTTCATAACGGTTGATTCAATTTAAAACGAAACCCAATCGACAATTTATAATATAATGAGAATAATATTGGTATAGGTACGAGTTTTCGTATTATTATTGTTCGTATAACCGCGTAATAGGTTTTATAATAACTTATCCGGCCCAGTGATGCACATCCCTAGCGTACCTATACAGAATTTTTCAATCAGTCTAAAGCTTATTTTTAATGTGCCCAATTTACGAGAAATTATGAAGAAATATTTAAAGTCAATAACTAAAATATATAATAATAACGATAATGAAAAAAAATAAATAAGTTGTTGAGTGTAAATAGGAAGTTGGAAAAGTGGGATTAGAATATATAAAGTTATTTAATTTACATCTGTGCGAAACATGTCACTATTTACAAAATAAGAGTCTGAGCGAATTTCGGCTATTTAAAATGTTTTGGCCGTATATTTACGATTTTCGTCAAAATTTAACCTAACAAAGTTTTATTTACAAATGAATCTTAACATACCTAACTGCCAGCCAATGGCATAAAATACGACCAACCCAAATGATATTATATCAGTATTCAGTACCTACCTTTGGTGTGAAGGGGAGGAGTGAATTGTTTCCCTCGTCGCTCCCAAAGCGTATAATTTGCATGGAATTAAATAATGGTATCTATTAATTCATGGTAACATGTATATTGTATATTATCATTTTATCAGTAACTGCTAATTCGACCACAAAACTTTTGTTAAATTACATAATATTATGCAGAAAAGTCTTATTCTAAAAAAATAAAAAGCTGTCTTAGAAAAGTGGAGATAAGTGCAGCCACTGTTGTAGGTAGGAGGTTTGGAAGGTAGGATACAAAAGGTAATTTAATGTATGTATGTAAGAAACGATAAACTGCGGACACGTTTTTTCCTAGTAAACTTTCTCTGATTTTTTACAAACCACAATTATTTTGGAAGCTCAAGTTGTTTAGATTGTACTTTTAAAGGTCATTTTTTGATTTTTGACGCCATTTTTTAAATGAAAACACTTGTGGGAAAAAACTTAAGAAACCGTACAATTTCACGATTTCATTATTTTATAATAACACAGACGGCGCTTCCTATCAGGAAAAATGATTTAATCGGAAAATCACAAAATACCTTTTTCGTTGCCTTTTTGATTTATTTTCTTACGATACAACGTCAAAACTTTTGAGTCACTTATGAGCTTTTAAAGAATTTCAAATTTTAGGAGTTTTTTGCTATAATTCGATTATAAATACACGTAGAGACTTGAAACTTGGTAACAATACTTATATTGGACTTACCTAGACGTGGTAAAATTTCAAAAATTATCAGACATCTTTTTAAAATAAAATAAAATTTAAACGAAAATCGTAAAAAAAATTACGGCACTTCAAATTATGTATTACCGAACTGCGCTCGGAAACGTTTTTCGTCAAGCCATGGTTTTTTTGGTGTTTACAGATATAAATGAAATAACCGACAACAGTGACCGCTCCCATCCCCAGTATCAGCTCTTTTTTTCTCGGTGTTTTACATTTGATGAGGAAACTCTTGAGAAAATCGAAAATGACATCCATAAAGTATTGACCCAAACAAATTTCTTTTCATATCTACATCGTATAAATCAGAGTAAGCTTTGTGGTAGAAAAATATTTTTTTATATCTTTGTGAAACCAATACATTCTTCATTCAAAATTTAAAAGCAATAATTTCCATCGAAAATCGTTATTGTTGGTAAATACAAATAATTATAGCGAAATATCGTCGATTAAAATTATTTCTACAAAATTAGCCAAATAAATTTCACTATTTTATAGGATGATAAAAGTCTATTGAAATATTGTACAAGTCGAATTATTACGATTTTTAAAATCCAATAATATACCAAACTTATTTCATATTCTGAATAAAGCAAAAAATGTATTGGTATTACCATTATGTGTGGTTTTTTTTTTGTGCGTTTGTAAACAATTATTTTAATATTGCACTTGGTATAGTTTCTGCTTTGTAAATTTTGTCTGATTGACGTGGTCGTTTTTAAACTCAGTGGCTTCCAAACTTTTTACAATTTCGGCACACTATTATTATTCAATATAAGTCGCGACACACTATGGATAAATATTGTCAAATTTCTAAATATAGGCGATTTAGGACCGGATTTATTTCTCATTTTCGCCCAATATGATTGGGTGCACAATCTTTTTGCAATAACGTCAGATGCAGTATCCCATCAGTTGAACAAGAGTAACTTTTAGAACTTCAATCTGATCTTTCATTGAAATTAAAATTCAATGAACTTGGACTCTCCGTTTTGGAATTTTATTAAATCGAATATCCGATAGCTATAGAAACAGCAATAAATACGCTATCACTATTTTCTACAACACATCTCTACGAACTCGAGATTGCCACCCTTACCAATATCAAAAATAAGAAACGTGAACAACTTTTATCAGTAGAACAAGAAATGCGAATGTTTTTATCGACTATCCCTCTTTGAATTGAATTATTGTGCAAACAGCACCAAGTACACGTTTCACACTAACATTCGACGATATAATAATAAATCAATATTATTTTATTTGTATTTAAACTAGTTTTATTCCATTATATTTTAAATTCAATGTATATTTATATTTTATATTTAATATTTGCAAAATTTTGTTTTAATAAAATTGTATAATTATTTTAATAGAAATGATGTTTTAATCGAAAATAGTTCAAGTTGTCACGGCTCACCTTTCAAATTTCACAGCACACCAGTGGGCCACGTACAACATTTGCAAAACACTGAATTAGCTAGTAAAACATATTGAATATTACATTATTGTTTAAGTTAGTTTTAAAAGCTCACTAAATAATAATATCCCAGTTTTAGTGTCGAAGGAGTTACGGTTCCGTAAAAATGTGGATAAGCGAGCGAGTGGATAAAATAAGACGGATAAATTGTTGATAGGAACAACATATTTGGGAAAAATAATCATTAAAAAAGCTATTATATAAATAATATGATTAATACGTCGCAATATGCGTTTACAGATTAAACATACAGATTTTAGTAAGCTTATTCAAATAAAATTAGTGTGGCGGATTGTATAAATAAAATGTCGACTCCTTAGTTAAACATAGTTCAACACACCACCCTAAACCGCCATTTGAATACAAAAAATGTCCAAAAAAACATTCTTGGCCGTAATATGCAAAAATGGATGAAGTTATGCAAATATTATTATTAAGTGGGTGCAAATTTCTTATGCGCCGGTAATAAAGGGAAACGGACAGCCAGTGAATGAAAATGGTGCTACTAAATCTCATTTTTTAAGGAGAATGGCTACGGCCGATTTGGGGTTGTTAAAACGCTAAACCCGATTCTCAAATATTATATCAGGCCCGCATATTATAATAATGAATATGAAAACACATCCGGATTCGCATTTTACACGTATGGAATATCTTGACCGGGTAATTAAAAAACCGTCATGATCTTTTTTGGTCGCGTCAAATCGTTTTGGATATCGCGAGAAAAATTGTTTTTATAAATATCGGACGGAATCACATAGTCATCATAGGTTACATACATTTGGCATTGCGGAGCGTTAAACGCATGCCGCCGTCACCGGGCCATCAGTTGGCATCAGTAACTTTTTTTTTATTTTAATACTAGTCTTCTTTATTATTATTTTTTATTTGTTATTATTTATTTATCTTGTTTTTTTGATACGAGTTTCGCAATCGACAAAATGAACACGGCCGATAGTGAAAACACCGTCGCGCCCAGCGGCGTTACGTCCGTCATATTATACAGAACGAACTTACACTTTTTATTCCGTCCGAATTATCTATTCGTTCAGTATTTTTTCGGTAGTCCGTAAACTTTTTCCATTATATAAAAATTAGTAGAGTAAGAAAATAAAAATAAAAACTAAAAAGATAATCAAAAAATGACCTCCCCAATCAACGAGCTAAACAAAATTTGTTATTCAAAAAGATGTTACATTTGAAAATTGGAGCAAGATTTTTGATAGAAATTGTATACACAATATTGAAAAAAAATAATAATAAAAACTAAATATTGTAACATCAATACATTCCTCACTTTGCTCAGAATCTAAAATTAAATCAAAAACAAAAATCGATTTTGACAAGACTATGGGTACAACGTGTATTCTAAATTTATTGACGATTTTTTTTTTGGTTTCTCCAAAAATACAAGTAAACAAAAAAAATAACATCCTTTTACTACACTGACTGTAAAGTTCTGAATGAGGCGAGTAATGCATTGGTACAATCAAATTTTTTTTATGTTTGTAGACAAATTTTCTACCATAAAACTTGCACTAATAAAACAAGTTATAGGTACTTTCTCGTACCTAGAATTTTTAATCTAGTTAATGCATTGAGAAAGTCATTTTTTAAATTTTTCTTATAGTTTTCTTAATAAATGGGAAAAACTGGCAATTTTTTTTTGTATAATATTTATTTTTGATTTCTAGATTATTTTGGTTAGAAGGGAAAAAATGCTCAGCTCAGAATCGTTTTTAGTTATCAATAGTTGTGCTTAGACATAAATTAAATTGCTCTATATAACCTGGCGAAGTCCATTCCAGCTTCTTTCCTAAAGCATGCAGTGGTACACACTACAAAAAAACTACAACTGCGTTATTGGTTTTAACTTGTTGCTTAGAATTCTCGAAAACGAAAAATTCGACGCGTCCAACGAAAACACCGTTTGTTTACTCGGCGAGAACTCGTATCAATAACAAATTATAGACGTCCTCGCCAAGAGGTTTGCGATAATAATGTCTAATTTATCGGAACAATTTAATCGGATTGTAAATAAATTTAGGTTGCAGTGACGTCGTCGTCGGTTGTTTTATCCGCTAAACACAAACGCAATGCATAGGTAAAAGATTTCGTAAAAGATTGTCGTTGAAATCGACGGATTTCGTTGTACCTACACGTTTAAAAAACGAAAAAGCGCGACGGTAACGTTCGTGAGATCTTTTATGAGTGACGTAGTGGGCATACGAAATATTCAGATTTGAAATAAATTTCGGATTATCGGTATAAATATCAAATATTTGTAAAATTAACTAAATGACGTAGTAGGTACAATTATACCAGTCCCGTCACCAAAAATATCAGTGTCGCCACATAAGTACGCTGTAAATCATTTCACAATTAATTACGCGCATTGTTCGCGCACTGGTGCCTCCGCCCCTCCCATAGCCACTGCGGCGAACGTATGGGAACCGCCAGGGCGAGGTTCGCGTATTGAATAAGACGCGAGACGAGTAAATCCTTTCCACCGAATCTTCACTTCTCTGACTTCCGCTCTCTTTTTTGAGAGATCTAAAATCCTTATCACCTACGTTTTATGTACTACATATAACCCAAAGCAAACGCACACACACACACACACACACACACACACACACACACCTGATTGACTCGAGCGTCGACTTAACGTACCGAGTTGGTGGTCGTCACTCAAGACAAACAATTGTCCGTACATTTATATTGCCGTAAGCACTTTAAAGCACAGTGGCTACACAATAATACGTCGGCCAGCGATTTGTTACACCATACGGACGATTCTCCCGCAAGTCGTCGCTTATTAACGCGACCCGGCGTCCGAGTATAGCCGTACATAAATAACTATTGACATAGGGGACCCGGTGACAAAACAATTAGAAAACCTATTCGTGTTTATGGTAATAATTCATCAAAACCCACGCATCCGCGTACCCGCTCCTTGCATATTTAGCGACGGACTTCTTTGCGAACTCCGAGCAGGAGCATACCCGAGGTAAGTGATTATTATTCCCGCGTTCTCGTTGTCGAACATCGAGTGAAAAATCAAGTAAATTAACAAACAAATAATCTCGCGCGGTAGGTAGCGGCCGGTGAATATTGTACAGGCCGGGGCGCCGAAACGGCCGATTTTAAAAATAGATTTTCTCAGCGGTAATAAGATGAGAGTTCTCCTCACTAAACATTATCAGTTCGAATACAACACGCCATTCAATAAACACGGAACAGCGGAACAACGAGCGAACAACGTGCTTGCGCGATCTCGACGATACCGTATCAATTTGCATCGCGATAGCATTTGGATTAGACCGGAGAAATTCCGAACGAGATAAAAGACGTTGGATCAAACAACGGTATAAACGAAGAGAGCGCGTATAGTCGTGACGAATTATTGAACTTTATACGAACGACTGAACCGGACGACTATAGCAACTGTTTGCGAACGGATGACGCTACATCTGTTGAGAGCTTATTGAAAGCACGTGAAATCACCCATATTTTATATTAACCCGACTGTGCAATAATCGTATATTATCATTATGGCTCCGCGTCACTCCGCGTATCCAAAAACAAAATGCGACAACGAGGGTTAGCTATTTCCATTTAAAGCCGTTCGTGTCGACGAGAGACCGATATCGCGAAGAGAATATTGCGGTACGGCGCAATGAATTTTCCGACCCGGTTCGATTTCTTCGATATACGAGGGCTAATCGAAACGTATCAAGACTGGTAGTATCATTCGGAAACGGACCGTCGAAGAGCAGTAGGATTGGTATCACTTGCTTCTATGACTTTTTCTGAGTACATTTGTTTGTATTGCTTCTCTATAAAATTATTCGGTTTGATTTCGCTGATATTTTTGTAAAATATATTTTTCGAGTTTGACGATTAACTTGACAGATTTGGAGATTTTAGAAAATTAGTCTGCATTTTTTTTCCAGTTTCACAGGGATGCAACATTTCGTGGTTTTTGCCATTAAATGTCAATTGAAAAACTGAAAATGTGCCCTCGAGTGGCAGCAAGTACCGTTCCTTTTGGATTCATTACGAAATCGCCAAACGTGAAAAACAAAATTTTCGAAAAATATCGTCAAATCAAAACGAAGAGGTTTATAGAGATTTTACACGAACAGATGTGCTCAGTACGAGTCATAGAGCTAGGTTTACAAATCGTTTTGCTCTTCAACGCTCGGTTTCCGGGTAATATTATCGGTCTCGATACTTTTTGATTAGCACCCCGTATATAAATATATTGTACAGTGCTCAAATGTCTACACTGGACGGTCGCAACAGTATCGCGCCACATCGATTATTGCGCGACATCATTGGCCGTGCGTAGGGGGGCCGCTTTACAGAATGACAGACTCCGGTCGGGTGTATTGTTCGCGCGGGTTCGTAAACGCGCCGGGGGACGGGTGCCCGCGTTGCGGACCGGTAATGCGATACGGTACGCCGGTCGTTTCAAGAGGACACGCGCGGCGGTTCCGCCGGCGCGTCTCGCGCGAACGGTAACGCGGAACAACAATACACAATAATACACCGGCGTGGACGCGCAGGCCGATTCCGTTGAAACGTTCAAACCGCTCGGTGTTTCGCCGGGCACCGATTGTTTCCGAACGTACTGCCGAGAGACGAGCCGCTCCGGAACGTCGCGCTACGTTGAAAACGCGCCGTCCCGCGGGATAACCGGGAACAGGTGCCGACCGCTGTTGTAGGTGAGAAGCCGAGAGAGCAGTAGCGGGGAAATTTAATGTAAAACTGTAAACAACAATAAATCATAGCTGACAAAAAAAAAAAACCCCATTCTGAGCGGAGTTCGCTCGTTAGTGTTGCTTTGTCATCAATATATATATATGGTAAAGTAATTACGTATGTTTATTATGTTTTACCCTCGTATATACGATTATTACGTATATTTTCTTTAACAATATCCGTAACTATTTATCCGTTTTTCCCGTTTTTTTCCCGCTTTTTCGAATTTATTGGAAAAACTCTTGGGAAAATCAGAAAAAAAAAAAAAAAGACCTCCGTAAAGTACCTCCCCGGTCAGATTTTCTTTTAGAAAAAAGTGCTACGCTTGTAAATCGGAGCGAGATTTCTGATGGTGGAAAAGTTGTCCACAGAAAAAAAAGAATAGAAATCGTCGTAAAACCGTACGATTCTTCGTTCCGCCCGGAAAATCTAAAAGAGACCGTCGACGGATTTTATAGGCTCGGTTCGATTTATTTAATATTCGCCTGCCCGAATATAATCGATTACAATTCAATACAACAACTATAATGGAAGATTGTGAAAACAGCTGCAGTCCGTATTTCGGCGTAGAAATATCGCGATAATTCCAATAACACGGTTTTATCCGGTTCGGCGCGGATTAATCAATTTCGCGTAATGCTATCGAGGAGAAGCGGTTTGCCGGTAATTGGCCGGTAATTAATCTGAAATTGAATTACCGACAATTGTACGGGTGTACATCGCCGCTCACGGGCGGTCGGCCGCGCGTTCGAATTATCCTAAATAACACGACGTTCCGTCTTTCTTTTCGACGACGTCGGTGCGCGTCGGGCCTCTTTTTCTCAGTACCGTCCGGGCCGATAATTAAATCTATTTCGAGTTTCTATTTTCGGAAGCCGTTGCACTTCCATTACGTAACGTCACTATTACCGAGTACCGAAACAACGGCTTGCAAACGTAACGCGAGACGGTTTTCGCGAAACGTTCGCCTTTCCACGTCCAGTCGCCGCCGAAAACTGCTCGACAAGTCCGGGTTTTGCACGCCCGACCACAGATGTTATTCGCGTTAAATATAATAATAGAAACGAAAAATTTCGAAAACACCGCGATAACAACATCGTTATACTTCGGTACGGGTCCGATCTTTCCGTTATAACGAACCGGGGGGGGGGGCGGGGATTTCGCGGAAAATTAATTAATTTATCGACCGATGACCGAAACAATACGATGATGCGAGCACGGTGACGGCGTACACGCGGATAGCATTAAATTTCGAAGGTCAGTGCCGTAGCCAGAAAACGAAGGGGAGGCAAGGAGGATTTCTGGTGAAAAAAAGACAATAACAGACGGCGAGTAGAAAAAAAAAAAAAAGACACCCGCATCATATTAAGACGCTATGCTCGGAAACTGAAAAAAAAATACGATATTTTTATCGGTAACCGCGAAAACTGTGAAAATCGCATTTAGCGTGCATTAGCGAAAACGTACTGTATCGGATTATATTCGTTTAACGTATTGACGTACTATAATATTTACGTATACGGTTGGAAACGCCGCAGTTTAGATTCGCTTGCCGATTAGTGGTGGGGGAAAAAAAAAAAAAAACCAACGCCGTTAAAAGTTAATACTTTCCGAGGATCGCCCGGTATATTGGATCACCGTTGAAGCCCGGGACGCGGCTGTTATCGCGGACCGCAGTAGGTAATAACACGTATAATATCGCACTGTTTACGGATTGAAATTTAAACATTGTTATACTTATCGATAGCCAACGAAGTTAATTAACAGCCGAATATTTATTTTATTTATTTGTCGGAGGAGAGAGAAAAAAAAAAATTCCGTCGTCGAAAAACGTGCAGTATAACAGTGCACCAGCCGAACGCAGTGGCGGATTTCAAATATTTTTCTGGCAGAGGTCTCGAAAAATCGTGTATTCAAAAGGTGCCTCTAAAATAATAGATCGTCTCTTTTTTTGGACGTTGAACTGCATTGAAATTATACCAGTGTCCGCACGGCCGAGTCCAGACCCCCTAGAGCCCCCCCCCTCCCCTCGTAAATCCGCCGCTGGTCGGACGGGTATGGACAAAAACCAATACGCATAGCTGTAAATATAAAACGCACGTATGCAGAGTGCAATGTCAGAATATAGAAAATAGAGCGTATAGCACGGCAGCAAAAGAATAACCCTGGCAGGGCATGTACGGGGCGAGGTCGAGAAAACAGACGATCGGTCGAGTCGTCAGCTGAAAGCCGAAGAGCGGAAAACGTCGCGCCGACCATTGTGCGGTTCCCAAAATCCCCCCCCCCCCCCCGTAAATTGATCGGTTTCAATCGATACAAGTAACGATTCCTATCGGATGTCGTCGCGACTAAAAACGCCTTTTCGAAATATCCCCGCGGTGCGGCGTAATGCACAGAACGTCATGATAAAATCAACGGTACGGTCGTACCCATGCGAAACTGCGACGACGGTACCGGCGCATCGCGGCACCCACGGGCTGAAACGACGGGCGCGGGTCGAGCGCGTCACCCGTCTTGGGCCTCCCGTTAAAATGGGAAAAACTCCGGTCGCTATCCGCGTACACTGGCCGGCCGTCAGTGGTACGGCCGCCGACGCGGCGCGCGATGTCGGACAAATGCCTTTCGCGGACTAGCGGACCCCTCGCTCGGGTCGCCAGGCCGCACGGTTATCGGCCGAATAGGCTTTTTCGGACGACGAGAAAAAAGAATTTGTATTCAGCGGTTAGTATCATGAAACGGGCGGTTTCGAAGCGAAACCGAGCTGTTCTGTGTTTGAAAAATTAAAATCATTACGCGCCTGACCTGTAATTTTCATTTAGATTCGGGAATATCTGTCGCAAACGGAAAGTAAGCAAATTCGGATTTCGATATCTAATATTTTTATTTGCGGTAAGCGATTCCGTTCGCGGATACATACTGGTCGATGGCGTGATGATGATTAAATTCTTAACCGTGAATTATTTAACGGCCGTCACAATATTAATCATAATAATTTATCGTCTTATTATTTTTACCGCGTTCTCTCATCCAACGTGTAATAAATAAACAAACGCCTTATAAGTTATAATGCCGGTAATTATTAACAATTATCGTTATTTTGAATACGAATGGACTACGATTTGAAACTACACGTTTATTTCAGTAAAGATAATATTAAAAATATAGATGCGTTAAATGCAAGAAAAAAATAGCGCTGATAATGGGGATGGGGGGAGCGGCCATCAACAGAGAAAAACCTGTAGACCTTTCGCTCCCCCGATCGCTCGGAATCTAAAAAAAAAAAAAAAAACAAACACCGTGACAAGTTTGAAAACATAACAATCTACGAAATGTGTCAAACAGTTTCTTAATAACACGCCAAGTAATTATTCCCCGATTCTAATACGCATTTTCACATGTACGATAATACATTTGTGTTTACCAATCATCTAACGTCAGGTTGTTCTGTGACACCGCAGTCTTGTGTGTTCGACCGCATTTCGTAATGCGGCGCGATACACGGAATGTCGGTCCATTAGTATAAGGTCTTTGGGTGTAATTGTCGTTTTACCGTCTTTGGGATACTTGCTTACTGTTGTTATCGTTCCGATCAATGGGTATTTGGACCGTCAATATTACGCCCGAGTGGCAAATTAATAACGAACGAACCGTCACCGGCGGCGGATCGTTCAAAATTGTTTCCGTAGTGGCGTTCCAAATTCGTTTTTTTTTTTACCGTCGGCGGTATTTTTCGTGCGGTGTCGTCAAAATGTTTAGTTTATCCGAGTGATTTCGGAATATCATTGTAACTTGGCTATTTTCGGTTATCTAACGGTGCTACGCCGACCCATCCGTCCGGCGACTATCTGTGCACCGCGTTTCCGCGGTAACACGTTTTCGTACCCGGCGTTTTTTCCGTTTTCCAGTTTTCTTCGCTGTGAAATTGTCGATCGCATAACCGCGCCGTCGCGATAATCGTTCGCCGTGAGCTGAGCGCCGCTGACAGGGAACCGCGAACGCGGTAAACGCGCGACTTCGCCGTGTTGTCGGCAAGTACATATACATAACATATCGGAAGCCGAATAGCCGAGGTTCGCTACGGTTTTCTAAGTCATTTGTATTACATTTCAACGTAACGTTCCGCGAGACTATTACCGAATCGGATTTGCGGAAGTTATGATTGTGGTTTTTGAAACAAATGTCTCCGATGTTACCGTTTCAAAAAATTGAATTTTAATTGTTCACGGGGGCGTGGAGAAATTCCATTTTAGTGAAATCGCGTCCAATTGAAAATGGTTCGTTTAGGAAAAATTCGAGCGAAACGCATCAAATAAAAAGGCACCTCGTTTTATCACGCCGTAGAAATTTCGAAATTCGTTGGTTCCACGCGATAATAATTATTGTTGCACGCGATAATAATGCGTCAAACGCCGTATCGAGTACTCGGGTGATGGCGCGATTTTATGTAAATAGTTCCCGACCAGAACTTAAATAAATAACCGAACACGGCGTTTACTGATGACAGGTTTAGATTGCGTTCGCGAGATGGGTTCACGATATTATTATTATACGTGCGTACATGTTCAATGTACACAGTTCGGTGCAGTGTGTGTGCGGGTGTAGAAATAAATTACCGTAATTACACGGGGCGCGAAAATGTAAAACGCGCGCGATATATTATGTCATTCACGGCGAAAATCGCGTGCTCCGATATGTATTACGGATTCCAGCGATCGAAATTATAATCACGTTGAGATTTTGGAAACCGTCAGAAAACGATACCTACGTGATAAAACAACGGGAAAGTATCTCGACGCGTATCTGTTTGTGCATTGTGTAGGGAGAGGTAATCGACGTTTTAAAAATATCAAGTTAATTTTGTTTGACATCAATGGAAACTGTGTGTCAAATTACGAACAAGTTGGTACAGTTTATTTAATAATTTAATTTAAAAGAATGCAATTTATGTTTTCACTAAATTTATCATAATCGAACAATAATAATAATATACTTTATTGCAACGAGAAAAAAAAACAATACTACAGAACGTATGAATAAATTTAACAATTGGATACAATGTTGCAGCACAGCTTGTGCTAGGGGAGCGAGTTCTTATCACTGTAAGAGTACATAAAACCTAAAAAAACAATTACTTGTAGACAATTAATTTTATTTTATTAATTACGTTAAACCTTTTTGTAAATTCATTATCTTTGATAAATTTAAGTATTTCAAATATTACGTTTTAAAATATTTTAAATTTTCAAATTGATTAATACTAATTTTTAACAAGCCAAATAAATTAATACCGGTATACAAAACGGTTTTTTTATCTAAAAACTTTATGACAACTCAATAAATGTATGTTAACATTTTGTCTATATCTAGTGTTAAGTCCATAATCTGATACAGGTATTAAATGTTTATGTTTATATAAATCTACTAGTCCTGAAAGGTTATAAACAGTCTTAAAACTTGTGAAATTTGTGACAAAAACGTACATAAAATATGATTAACATAATTGATATTACTATCTATTTTTAATCTATAATCAGTTGATAGATCAAGATACTTTAATTCATCAACATTTTCAAGTTTCACGCACTTTGGATCACAATTAGTATTTAAGTTAGAATTATATTTTAGTGAATGGACAGTTAAATTGTTTCTATGCAAGTCATTAGTAGCAGGTAGGTGAAAACAAATACATTTAGATTTTAGTAAATTGATGTTAGCTTATTTTTACAAATCCAAGCATAAACGTTATTTAAAATCCCATTTGTCTCATATTGTACAAGCTATCAATTATCGAGTAGGACAGTAAAATAGCCGTATCATCAGCACAGCTTATTAGTTCAGTATTAATATTTATTTTTATATTTAATAAATCATTCATAAAAATGATAAATAATAATTGACCTTAGAGTGTTGTCTTCCGGAATTCCACAAGTTATGTCTATAGCTTTATTACCTGTAACAGTCATCAATTTTTAATAAATATTTTGAGTTCTATGTCTAAGGAAATATTTTAATAATTTATTAGCCACGCCACAAATAACTGATTATTCTAATTTATTTTTAACAATAACTCATGAGTCATGATTCACGCAATCAAAGACTCTTTGAACATCTAAAATAATATTCGTGCCTTTATAATTTAGAAGACAAGTATTTTTTTTATAAAAAATTGAGTACACGATTTTTGATAAATTTTTCAAAATGTTTAGACAGAGTTAATTTAGTGGGATTGGTCTATAATTGCCTTGTCACCTGATTTAAATAATCGGGTTACATTACATTTTTTAAAAACTAAAAGATAATGGCAAATTAAAAAATACTTATTAAAAATTAATAAAATGAGTAAAGAAATGGATTTAGACATTTTCTTAAGAATGCAATTTGTTAAATCATATTTATAAAAAGAATTTTAATTTTTAATTTTATCAATTAGCTCATTAATTTTCTCATTACCAACAGGATTAAGAAATATGCTGTCTTTGATATTACTTACATCTGTAAATTGAAATATATCATCAATTATATGCTATGTTTCTAAATTATTTCCTATATAAACAAAAAAACTAATCTGCAAAATGTTTTTGTAAAGGAAAATAATGCGTGTAGGTACTGAGTTTAATCATTTTATTTTTTTCTAACAAAAAAATTCAAACTACTTATATATAATTGTATTAGAGCAACATAATTATATTGTAAAAGAAGAAATAACAATTTATTTTAGGGTTAGCTATTATCGATTATATTTTAGATTCCGAGCGTAACGAGCGAGCTTTTGGTTTTACAACGCTTTTTATTTCTTTCTTTTTTTTTTTTTTTTGTTTTAGTCTGTGGATACGTTTTTTCCTAGTTAACTTGCTCCGATTTTTATGTGTAAAACCGTTTCTGAAAGCTCAAGTTGTCTAGATGGTACTTTGGGAAGTCATTTTTTGATTTTCAACGCCATTTTTCAAATAAAAGTACTTAAATCGAAAAAAACATGTAGAAAAACGTACAATTTCACTATTTCATTATTTTATAAAACCACGGACGACGTTTTTTACCAAAAAAAATTACAAGATACCTTTTTTGTTACATTTTTGATTTACTTTCTTACAGTATCATTGCCAAAACTTTTGAGCTTTTAAGAAATTTTAATTTTTGGTGTAGTTCGGTTATAAATACACTTAGAGACTTGAAACTTGGTAAAAATACTCTCATTTGACTTACCAAATTAAATTTCAAAAATTATCAGACGACTTTTTTTTTTAATAAGCGTTTTGAAATCAAATTTAAACGAAAATCGCAAAAACAATGACGGCACTTTAAATTTTATATTAACAAATTACGCTTGGAATCGTCTTTCGTCAAGCAATGGTTAATCGTTGCTTACAGATATAAATGAAATAACTCTATGTATCCTACCTTTACATTTTCTCACCTAAAACAATGGCCGCTTCCATCCCCAGTATAAGCTCTTTTTTTTTACTATTTTAGTTCATTAAATTATCATATGTTTTTGCTTCAAGACTAATACTGTTTTATCTCACATTGGCAAAACCATACTATCAAAAATTTGATTTTTTCTTAAGGTAATGTTATGATTTTTTTTTTAGTCTATAAATATTATTGAAACTAAAAATATTTAAAATATAATTACATAATTAAATTTCAATTTCTTAAAATATTAGTAAGTTATACAATGCTTAAAATTTAGTAGTACGATTATGCCCTGTGTAACAAAGTCGTCTAAAGCAGAAATATTATACTACAATAATTTTTTTTATAATATGAATATTTTCATTCTCATTAGAATCCAAATTAAAAATACATAAAAAAATAAATAGAAATGTTACTTGCAATGTATAAAAAATATAGATATTCATGATCAAATTCATAGATAGCCTTCATGTTTTACATACAAATTACTTACCTAAGAATAATTTTAGTAGCCATATTTTTAATATTGGTATTCGTCAATAATATTTAAATTTAACTTGAGTATAATTATTTAATTTCTGAATTTATCAAAGAAGCTATACACTAAGTTTTACTAAGATGTGTTTTTTTTTCACGAAAACAATGTATTGGTTTATAAAATGCTCAAAATTGTATACATCGTATATTAAAAGATGTAGATTTTTTATCCGGTACTACTTAATTTGTAAAATGTATTTAAATTCCTATTAATTTTTCTATTTTTTATTCTTTTAGTGTAGCGTTTAGTAAATTATCAGAAAGTCTTTTTTTTTTTTACATTAATACATTATGTATAGATATTGGATACATTTTTTATTTTCGATTATATTTTCATAACTACTCGGGAATATAATATAGAAAAAACTACAGTGATTTTGACAATATTTTATTATTTAAACCAACCATATATAAAATAAAAATAATGATCACCCATATATCATAGTATAATATAATCAAAATGCTCTTGTTGTAATTTAGTGCGTGTATAACTTCGAAAAGCTTTTCAAACATAATTTTTTAGCGTTTTTTTTTTTGTATTGCACTCATTTATCATTAAACCTTTTTTTGGTTTATTTGATAGACGATCGTTTTATGTACCAGTACGGGCTATTTATGGGACGTATTTGTAGTTTATTCACCAAGAGTTAATAATAATATTACATTTATTTTTCGTAAAATCAATTTTTGTTTTTTCGTGTACATATTTTTGATAATGGTGATTTTTAACATAAAATTAGATAAGATTAATTCAAAATATGTATTATTTTTTATTAAATATATCGTTTTTTATAATATCATGTTATTCTTTATTACGAATACATGGTTTGCATTTTTTTTTTTTTTTCAGGACAATCCTTCATTGATGCATTTATTTTGTTCGAATCGTATATTATGACAGTTGATTTTATAGGTAGGTATTTCAACATTTTTATTTTTAATTTTTCTTTAGGACATTTATATTCAATAATTACTTTACGTACACGAGATTCGGAATAAAATAAAATAAAACCTAATATTTATATAACTTTACCTATAGTTAAGATATTTTGTTTAAAATAATGTTCGACATAAATGTTTATTGATGGTTAATTTTTTTATTTTGTTCGGAAAGTCTTTAATCCCATTGTTAGAAAGTTAGGTTTTTATTGTACATTATTATTATCACTATAGGAAATGTCGCGTAAGATCCTTGATTTTATTTTTAATGACCTTTCAACGATAACGACTCCAGACAATTATCTGGATAAAAAATAAAATTTCCATCTTTCAGTTCAATGTATAAAAAACTACCCACGAATTATTTTTTTTATATTTTTAATTACATGATTATTGGTAATATAAATAATAAAGACATCTTGAATAATTTCTTTACATTTGATGGCGGAGTTATAAGTTTGTGATTCATGAACGAACATAAATTATGAAGGTTTTGTTTCATTGTGGTAAAGCTATAGACAATAAATAGTTATTAAAACAAATTAAAAGTTATAAGTTACTTTTTATGATAAATTTTTATCAAAGGGGCTTGCACATGAACTATTTTTTTTTTTGCTTAAAAATATGCTTTATATAAGAATAACTCTGATACCTCTAATAATAAGACTGATTTCGGTCATAGTTGGATTGCTGGAAAACGGAATACCTATTACTCGCAGGGCACATTGAACTGAAGTTTTACTAATCGTTCTTCTAAATTCTATACTCAGAGTTAGAATATGACCAATTTTTTCAATATTTTTAACGAATTGGTTTGTGATATCAATCAAAGTCCAATTTACCCTGTTGGACGTTTTCTTCAACGTTTTAAACAGAAAAAATGAGCTGATACTGGGGGTGGGCACGACCACTGTTGTAGATGGGTAGTTGGGAAGGTGGGATACATAAAGTTATTTAATTTATACCTGTGACCAACAGTAAACCAATGCTAACGAAAACCTATTCAGAGCGAAGTTTGGTTATACATAATTTAAAGAGATGTAATATTTCCAAATTTGATTTTAAAATTCTTATAAAAAAAAAAAAAAAATGACTACATTAACTACACACATTTTTTTTTTTACCACTAAGTTCGACTTTTTTATAAACTTCCTGTCACATCGTCAAGCATTTCTGTTTAGTCTCACAATTTTATCCACTGAGTACCTACCAAATAAATATTATGTAAAAAACGCATGACATGAATTAGATAGGTACTAACGTTTAGATAGTTTCTGTTTTAATACCAAACAAGTTTTAATATATTATCTAAATTTCAAATAAATTTTATTCACAACAATAACCTTATAAAAAATAGAACATAATGTAGCCCAAATTATTAATTATCCTACCGGCCCGGGTGAACTTATCCGCCTCTCCTCCCGATCCAGTCCACCCCTAGCACAGGTACTTTCATATATCTACAAATCAAAACTAATTACATTACTTGGGAATAATTGTTTATAATATACAAACCTATAATAATAATTTGTATTGAGAATTGTTAACGAATTGTAAAAAAACAAGTTTGGGGCCCTTATAACTAGTTTAAAAACAAAATATTGAATGTTCCAAAATAACTTGGTTAACTCAGTTAATAACTTATATTTTAATAAATAATTTAAAGTTAATTTATTAGTTATTTGATTAAAGCTCAAGTAATTTCTAATACTTCTAATAAAGCATTTTATGGATAAGTGCGTCTATAATTTTCGAATTTATTTGTTTAAGTAATTTTACATTTTTATCATTAAAACATAATAAGACAAACATGCGGTCTCTGGAAAACTCACATGAGTTTTGAATAGTAATTCTATGAAATATATATAAATATTATAATATAAAATACGTTTACTAGTGTATATATATATATATATAAGGATAATATTGAAAGAGTAATTTTTATCTGTTTAGTTAAATAACTTTCTTGAACATTATTTTTACTTAACTTGGTTACTCGTATACATTTATATTTTCAAATTAACTTTAATTTAGTAAATTTTTTTTTTCATAAAATTATAACTTAAATTTAGTTTTAAACAAAAAAATCGATTAATTTGCCCAACTATGCATTTTGACTGTATAGAATTTGCGTTAATTTCGTAGGCTTTGCGTACACCCACTAGGTTGTAATATTATTGTATAATAATACGACGGAAGCGGTGACAGGGACAAAAAAAAAAAAAATTAAAGAAGAACTGGCTCGTCTGAATCGCCGTCGACGAGGGGCTAATTAAGTACGCGATACGAGTGACATGTCGACAGTGACGGACGTGTGCCCGCGGCGCTACTGGTCGCTACTCGGTTGTACAATAATATAATATATACTGCATATTGCTATCGGTCATTTACGCTATACAGAGTGATTTTTTTCATCACAAACCACCAGCAATAAAATAATATTCATACGGAGATTTCGAGTAAATTCGATTTCGGGACCTGTTCGGTAATTTATATAATATCGAATCGTTTGCAAAGATTTTTTCCTTATGCTTTTAAAATGCATAGCGTTATTTGGAACGGCATCACATGGAACTGCAATACCTGGAATATCAACGTAAACGGCAAAAATCTACTTTTGTCACGTTTGCGTTTCTGTTCCAGATTTTGCATTCACGAATACTGCCGTTCCAGATGTTACCGGATCTTCAAAATATTCTGTTGTAAAAATGTTTAACAATAGATAAACATTGTGTTAGATATTATACTGATGGTGAGTAGACACGAGGTTGAGAATGTAGACAGAATGAGGAGTATTATTGTTATGGTATGTTCATAAATGTTTCATATTATATGTTTCTTGATTAAGTAACATTTTTTTTTTTTTTGAAAAAATATTCTCTTTTCACGTCAGAGTTTGAAAATCTATAGTCAATATTCGAAACTTACTTATATTTAATAGAAGCTGTTCTATGATAATAAGGGCGGGAACAGCCACTATTGTAGGTGGAAAGTTGAAAAGGTATAGTATAGACAGGAATTTAATGTATATTTGTAAGTAATGATTAACCATTGCTAACGAAAAAACGATTCTGAGTGGAGCCAGTTGATAATGTTTCTTTTTCAATAATATATAATATGTCATATTATAACATAATCGCATATGAATTAAAATTAAAAATTTTCTATAATACAATTTGTTTAATATTGTAAATATTTGCCCGTTTTTTCCTACATTTTTTACCGATTTTCCCATTTTTTTTTCGGTTTTTTCTATTTTGTGGGAAAACTCCTAGGAAAATTAAAAAGTGGCCTCCCTGAAGTACAACCTTAGTCAGATTTCCTTTCAGAAAAAGTGCTATCATTGTTAATCGAAACGAAATTTCTGGTAGGAAAGTTGTTCACATGTATATAAAAAAAAAAATGATTATAATAAATAAACATAATTGTAAAACCAATACATTCCCTCGCTCCACTTAGAATCTAAAAAGGTAAAATGTTGAACATATTATAAATAAAACGGTGCTAAACGATACTATATTATTATAATAACTGATAAAATAATCACCCTGTATATATGCCTAATAGTTATAATATTATGAAACTGTACAGTATTGCAGCCTCGACGAACGAACCGGACGCGTATTAGCATTCCGTAAACGTGCTCCGGCACCTAGCAGCTGGCCGCGGAATAGTACGTTTTTGACCATCAAGTTATGTGTTAGTATATTATTATTGTTATTATTATGATTAGATATTCGTTAAATGCATTAATGACGACAATATTGATAATATTAATAACCTTCTCTATATATATAAATACTGTTATTGAAGTGTCTATATGTGTCTGTTTACCCGGGTTGATTTCAAAAACGTTCCGATTTCAAAACCTGACTATTATTGTTAATTTTCTTGGCAACAAGGAAAAAATGATACATCCATCAGTTTTATCAGCTTTTTAGATTCGAAGCGTGGCTATTAGTTTTACTATGGCAATGTATGTTATTTAATTTTTAATTTTTTTATATCTTTGAACAACTTTTATCAGAAATCTTGCAAGTATCTTTTATAAAAATAAAAATGTTATCTAGTTAGTCTAGTGGAAGGTTTTGATTTTTCAAATAATTTTCATAATAATTAGGAAAATCGAAAAAAAAATGGGAATTAAATGTATACCTGTAATTAACCGGAATTATAAAGTATGGAAGTATAAAGGAAGTTCATTCGATAGTGTTACTTTGTCAACAATATATGTACCGTATTATGTTAAAATAATTACATTAAACATTTTCTTTAATACTATTTGTTTAATATTATACCTAATTTCCCATTTTCTCGGTCTTCCCATGTTTTTTTTTGGTTGTTCTAATTTTTTAGGAGAACTCCTGGAAAATCAAAAAATTATGTTTTTAAAGTTCCTCCCTAGTTGGATTTTTTTTTAGAAAAAGTTCTATCGTTGTAAATCAGAGCAAATTTTGAAATTCGAAATTTCAAGTCTCTACACATTTTATTACTAAATTACAACAAAACAACAAAATTGAATAATGAATGCATAATATATATTACAGTTCATAAATCATTCTGGTTTGTCCTATTTATTAGGAAAACTTCTCAAAAAAATTAAAAAATGACCTCTTTAAAGTACCTTTCTAGTCCGGTTTCTGATATAAAAATTGCACGCAGACAAAAAAAAAAAAAAATATCTTTGTAAAACCACTAAGAATCTAAAACATAAAATGAAAAATAATAAATATACGATTTTGTTAATTTTAATATGTACGCTATAAGTTGTCAGAAATATTTTTCCAATAAAAAAAAACAACAAGCATTCTTTTTGTTGCATTTTTAATCTTTCCAAAGAATAAGAAAATTGTTTTATGATTATCTTTAAGGTTCTTTTAATAATTAAACAAAACCGAAAAAAAAATTTAAAGAGAGCGGAAAAATGTATGAAAATAATGCTTTTATTATTGAGAAGGTAGGATACAGACGATAATTTAATTTATATCTGTTAGTAACGATACACGGTAACGATAACGATAACGGAGTTTAGTTGATAGTGTTGATTTGTCAACAATATATTATATATTATATATATATATAATATTTTGGTAAAATGATTACAACAATTTGCATTTCCATGATTGTTTAAAAAAAATTTTAAAATAATAAAAACTTTATAATAAGAAATAATAACTAAAAACTATTATCAATGAAAACCTTATTTTTAATCTTTCAATCTTTTTTAACCTAAAGAACCAAGTTTTCATTATTATCTCGAATATAAATTAGAATTTCAAAAATGACCTTTTTAAAGTACCACCCAGAGAACATTTCCTTTCAGAAAAGGTGCTATACTTAATAATCGGAGTATGCTTTTGGTAAAAATAGTATTCATATAAAAAAAAAAAAAAAATGCACATCATTGTAAAACCAATACATTCTTTGCTCTACCCAGAATCTAAAAAAACATTTATTATTATTTATCTTTGTCGTCACAGGCAAAAAATAGCTTTCAATAGATAAAAGTGATGTTGACAATATTTAGTTTTTAAAATCACCATAGCAACGAATTTACGAAAACAAGGCACATATAAGTAAACATAATAAAATTCATTGAAGTGTACATTTTTTAGATTCTGAGTGTAGTGAAAAATGTATTGGTTTTCTTAAGATGTTTATTTTTTTCTTTTACCTTTTTTCATCCTATGTACACAAATTCGACCATAAATCTTGCTCAGATATATACGCGCGGCACCATTTATGAAAGGGAAGGTTGTCCAGATGGTACTTTTGGAAGGTTATTTTTTGATTTTGAAAGCGGTTTTTATAATATCTAGTAAACGTAAGAAAAATGGAAAATTTACGAAAATAATGCTTTAATTATTTTTTAATTTTGTTATTTGTTGTAACTAAGTTAAAAATATTAATAGAAACTTAAAATTTAGACAAAAACTTATATTTGACTTTTCTAAACGAGGTAAAATTTTCAAAATATTTAAGCCATTTTTAAGGAGGTATTTATAGACATTTCAATTTTGAAAGTTTTGTCCGTAATATTTATTCGGTAGATACTCTGTGGTAAAATTGTTTAGACTTGAACAGAAATGCTTCAAAATTTAACAGGAGGTTCATTAAGAGACGTACTTTGTAATAAAAATATTAAGTTTAATGTAGTATTTTTTTTATAAGGAAATTTTAATATCAAATTTTAACGAAAAAATTATGTGGAACAAATCTAATTTTTCAATTTTTTTTTTTTTAATAAGTATATTGCCTAAATTTTGAAATTATAGCTTTTTGAAGTTCTGATCTTATGCTAATATTATATTATAGGTTAAACAACTCTATATTGTCTTTTTTTAAGCATATTTGTCGTTAATGGTTATTATCATCCTGTGGGTTCCGAGTTCAAACCAGTGTGGTTTCATTTTTTTTCCTTTTTATTTAAACAAGGAAAAAACAAACGCATTTTGGATGTACCTTATAGACCTAAGCCATCGCTCTCTCGGACTATTTAAATCAAAAAATACACCTAGATTTGTTGTGCAAACTTTTCTACCAGATATCTTGCTCCAATGTTCAAGTGTAGCTTATTTTCTGAAAGAAAATTTTATCTCCACGATAATTTAGAAAAGCCGTTTATTGATTTTTCAAGAGGTTTTTATTATATCTGGGAAAAACCGGGATAAAATGGCGGAAAAACGAAAATGTACGAAATGTAGGTATTAGTAAAAAAATGTTATGGCTTTTATTTTCTATGTACAACTTTTCTACCAGCAATTTCGCTCCGATTTAAAATGTTAGCACTTTTTCTGAAAAGAAATCTAATTGGGAAAGTATTTTAGGGAGGTAATTTTCTGATTTTCCCAGGGGTTTTTCCAATAATGGGAAACATCGGGAAAAAATACGGGAATATTGGTACAATATTAAACAAATATTATTAAAGAAAATATATAATGGCTATTTAATTATTTTACCATAATATGACGTATATATTGTTGACAAAGCAACTGAACTGCGCTAAGAATCGTTTTTTTCGTTAGTAATGGTTTATCATTGTTGCTTACAAATATACATTAAATTACCTATAACAATGGCTGCACCCGTCTTCATTATACTTGGACGTTTTTTTTTGTTATTGATTTATGAGAAATCAAATTGAACCTGAACAAAACCGGGTGAAGGTTGTTATAATATAATATAATAGTATTATGTAGTTAGAAATGTAACAAAAGCCGGAAATACTTCGTACCGTTGGAACCACCAATGTAGGAGTTTACTTTGCATTTAAAAAGTGATTCTGAGTGAAATTAGGAATACTGGTATTATATTCGTGTTTTGTCTTTGTAGGCAATATGCTAATCATGCAGAGTCAATGGAATTAAAACTATTGAATCGATTTGTTGATGGTTAGAGAATTACAATTTTTTATTCAAGTATGATACTGTCGGATGAATAATCCATATTAATTAAGAAACTCTGTGTGAAAAATCGGATTATTATTACTAATCGAAAATTCATCTAAGTACAATTATAATACAGTCACTACACTTGTGAATCTAAAAACGTTATAGGTATTACAATATATTAAAATTGTATACTATTTACATATCGGTTTATACGCATAATAGTGAATAATGAATAATAAACGTTATGGCACTCTTTGCCAAATTTTAATAATAATATACGACAGTATGTATTTCATAGAAAACAAAAAATTAGCCAATCGTGGGGCTAAAAACGATTACGGAATGCCAATATGCCGACCGGATGGACGTGCGACGGACGGGCGTATTCGCGAGCCAGACACGCGCCGATATATGCGTAAATGCGCGCAAACTTTATTTATATACCTACACGTAATATTATATTATTATTTTTTTTTTTTTGTATCGTGAGTCGTATCGTGTTATTGTGATGCAGTCGCACAAAACCGACGGATTGAGAATTGCAAGTAGAGAAGAAAAAAAAAAGACGTAAAATAAAAAAGTGTCGCTGTCGATAGGAATAATATTATGGTCTAGTGAATTTTCGTCACACAACATTACCAATAAAAAAATTTAAATCATCCAAATTTGGATAACAGTTGTATGGTACATATTCTTAAAAGGACTCCATGCGAGTAGAAATCGCTTCTAACAATTAACAGTTAGGCTACGATCAGACGGCGATATTTTTCCCGTATATCGTGTACGGGATTTTATCGAATAGATCAGTGGCAGCGAGTGTTATAATTGTACGTTCAGTGGACGTTATACTGTCTCAATCCAACTACCGGGTAACACCATTCAAAATCAATACTTACGCAATACAAGTAAAACTAGCTTAATTTTGATTTAAGAGCAAAAGTACTTATTAAGAAATTTATAGGAAACAATATTTCGGGAGGAATGTCAGAAGTGTTTTTTGAATTATAGACTATTAAAAAAGTTACGGTAAATAAATTTACATGTTGATCTAGCTTCACCACGTGTTTGCGAGTAAACATTTTGATAAACATCACATCTTGGTTATTTATTAATGATCAACAATAGTTTAAACCATTTTACTAATTAAATTATGAAATATTAAATAATAGTATAGAAAAAAGACAAAGCAGATATAAGTTAATTTTTCAACAACAAATAACTATAAAAATATTAAAATATTTGTAACTTGTTCAGTTTTTAAAATCTAATTTTATTTGAAAAAAGAAAAATTAAAAAAACATAGATTCTTAGAATAAAATATAAATTGTTCTTATTTCCTAAGGGTGCTGATAATCCAAAAGCTTCTCCTAAGCAGGCCAGATGAGTACAACTCATTTCGGGCATTAATAATGTTTTTATGTGTAAATATTTAATATACGTTATTATACACCGATGGCGGTGGTTCAAAAGATTACCTCCACATTTTCACCAAGTATTACCACTCGCGATGAGGGTTTTAGAATAAAATTGTTCATGTCTATAAAACTACCGCGACATTGTGCAAAAATGAATAATCTTTCTATTAGGAGGACGATACCTGTATTTATCATATTAGTCTAACTAAAGGGAAACATAGAAAAGTTGCATAACTAAAACAATAATCACAGAGACTTGCAATTTTAACCACATATTACTTAAATTACTATTTATAGAAATTATATAATTTTCAAAATATTCTAATATTTATTGAGTTATTTAACTGTCGACGTTTTTTTTTTCTGGTTTTTGTTGAAATCCGTTAAAAACATTAACAATTTTAATTTATTTTGTAGCTACAAATTATTTATAAAATGTTATTCAGTTTAAATTTACCAACAAAAATGTATTAAACGAATTTCGCTCTATAATCGTTTTTCGTTTGTAGTTTTTTTATCATTGCACTGTGCACATAGTATATGAATTATAAACGATTCTCCTATAATGTATCCTAACTTTTAGATTCTGAGCAGAGTAAGAAATTTTTTGATTTTATTGGTATTGTGTTTTGTATTCGATTGTGATATGCTTTTTTAAATATTTTTTTCTGTGTACAAACAACTTTTCTTTCACAAATCTTGTTCCAATCAATAGTTTTTTGATTTTCTGTGTAGTTTTCTTAATAACTGGAAGAAAGCAGTAGACATTTTATTTTTTAGGTACCTACTATGTAGATAAAATTGTTTAACTTAAATGCTTAGAAATTTAACTCGAACTTCACTGTAAGTTGTACTTAGTAGAAGAAAAAAGTAGAGCGTAATTCAGTAGTTTTTTCTTTATACGCGTTTTACTAAAACGGTTTTAGTCACAAATTTTTACGAAAATTGTAAATATGTAGACATTTCCAAATATGCATAAGTATAACCGAACTTTGCCTAGAACCAGCAATGGTAGCAATGGTTTATTGTTTCTTATAGATATAGGTCTATTAACTTTAAGTATCCTATCTTCCCAACTTCGCATCTACAAATTTGGTATTCCAAGCAGTCGTATCAGCTGTTTTTTTTTAACTGTACAGTTTTAATTATAATAATATTTCATAACTAACCTTGATAAGAATATTAGAATATAATATGTTAAATTCGTCATCCTATACAATGTTTAATATTATATCATAATTTTAACCAAACGAATTAAATATAAAATTAATAACACAGATACCCGGGTACCGAATAATTGTATCTTTGTTTCTGCGAGTATAAGTATACCTACTTATTAACGTAATAATAATGAGTACGAGTATAAACATTGAGGCATTTTGCGTCAAGACAATGCTCAATTTATTAATATTAAGTACACGGAACTTTTAGTATAGCATGATGTTATAATATATGGCTGTAATTTTACTTCAAACTCATGATTTAGAGTTTCACCTATATATAATTTTATAATGTTTTACTCGGAAAATAACACTGTTCCGAGATCATTTTTAAAATTTGTTACTTTTCTTTACGTCGGAAATAATAAAATAAGTGCTAATTTATCAACTCAAAAATAAAAAGTACCCGCTTGATTAAGAATTATTATTACATTAAATTATCAATATTAAACTTGAACACTTTTCATGGACTATATTATTATTATTTTTTTCAATTTATACGAGCATATTATCATAATATTATCGAATATTATTAGCCTCTGGATTTCTTACTTGGCAAAAAATTGGAATAATTGATCAACTGAAATTATCAGAGAATATCTCTGTGGTATAAAAAAAACCGTTTAAATATGTTTATTTAACACTATAATACCATATTAATGGTTTGTTTTGAAATAATTAGTTTGAATTTTAAGTTTAAATCGAAAAGTTAGTGATCGATTGAAAATAATGAATCATTAGAATCAGTATTATAGTATCAGTTTAATGTATTTAAGTGTTGTAGGTTGATGCTGGGTAAAATTTTGAAAACTACACAATAATAAATGTTAACAGTGTAGATCGTATATAAATATAATAATTGAATCAAATTTAAAATTCAACTTATAGTTTAAAAATTTCAGAAATAATTATAATATATTATTTGCCATATAGTTAAAATCTATACTTGATTATACTTCAATGTACAAAACAAAATTAAGTAATTTGTATATCCGTAGGTATAATTATGTACCTGTCAATACAATATTATAATATTGTTAAGGAAATGATTAATTTGTAGTCTTCAATTTTAATAATTAATAATAAACGTATCAGTGAAATAGGTAGATGCTCGTAGTGCTCATAAATTGCAATGTAGCAATAATTGCAGTCAATTAAACAGTAGGTACCTATGACACCCGTAGTTTTCAAACATAATTATAAAATAGAATATACTCTCGAAATTAAAAAATAAAATAATAATGAAAATTATTGTGGAATTAGGTAATTAAATTATGCTATATCTTCGTTCAGTATATATAAGTACTTAATATTATAAATCCATCAATTTCTACAACTCAATCTGTAAGCTGATTAAAACGGTAAACCTAATATATTATATTATACACTTAAGATTTATACTAAGCGACTTGCAATAGAAGTTGACAAATTGTCGGGGAATTGATTTTTATTTTTATCTGACAACGCTCGACACGCCTTCTAATTACATAATGAAAAATTTAGAACAATTAAAAAATCAACGAGCCAAATTATTATCAACGGACTGACTTAAGAACATAAGAACATATATGAAATATTAATAAATAAATAAAAAGGACGGATATATTTTGCACGTGGGCGTAGTCACTGTAGGTGGGAAGTTAGACAGGTAGGATACAGACGGTAAGAGAAGTAAAAAAAGAAAAAGATAAAAAAACATCCTAGGAAAATCGGGGGCGGGTGGAGCCACTGTTATAGGTAATTTAATGTATATCCGTAAGCAACGATAAACCATTGCTAACGAAAAACGATTCTAAACGGAGTTCAGTTTATAATGTTACTTTGTCAACAAATATATATATATATATATATACATATATGTCATATTATGGTGAAATGATTACAACAATGTGCATTTCCATGAACACAATGATTTTTTAAAAAAAAAATAATAAAAACTTAATAATAACAAAAAATAAATAAAAACGGCTGCCAACGACAACCTTATTTTCTATCTTTCAATCTTTTTTAACCTCAAGAACCGGGTTTTCCTCATTATCTTGAGTATTAATCAAAGTTTCAATAAATGATCCCTCTTAAGTACCACTCATAGAACAGTTCCTTTCAGAAAAGTTGTTATACTTGATATTTGGACTATACTTTCTGGTAGAAAAAGTGTTCACATAAAAAAAAAATAATTATAATAAATATCAGTGTAAAAACAATACATTCCTCGCTTTACTCAGAATCTAAAAATTGATTAGTTAATTATTTTTATTTTTTTTCATTAATAGTATTTTCGTACAAACTTAGTGTTTTTTTTATGAGTACCTTATGAGAGTTATTTGACTATGCTATTGCAAATTATGAGTAGTTTCCTCAAAAACGTCCTCATGTTATGTAAAATATTCCCGTTTTAAAACATTTACTTATTGTACTTCTTAAGTATAGATTGTAAATAAGCTGTATTATAAATAAAAAAAAAAAAAAAGTTGGGAAGGTAGGATATATAAGGTTATTTCATTTATATCTGTATGCACTAAAAATCATTGCTTTATGAAAGACGATTCCGAGCGCAGTTTGGTAATACATAATTTTCAGTGCCGTTTTTTTTTTTTTACGATTTTCGTTTAAATTTTATTTTAAAACGCTTAATAAAAAAAAAAGTCGTCCGATGATTTTGATTTTGGAAGTTTTACCCAGTCTAGGTAAATCCAATATAAGTATTATTACCAAGCTTCAAGTCTATACGTGTATTTATAATCGAATTATAGCAAAAAATTCCTAAAAATTAAAATTCCTTAAAAGCTCAAAAGTGACTGAAAAGTTTTGACGATAATACCGTAAGTTAAAAAAGTTACAAAAAAGGTATTTTATAGTTTTTTGATTAAATCATTTTTTTTGATAGAAAACGCTGTCCATGTTTTTATAAAATAATGAAATCGTGAAATTGTAGGTTTTCTTACGTAATTTAAGTACCATCTAGACAACTTGAGCTGTTTTCAGAAAAAGTGCTCAATTTAAAATTCGAAGCAAGTTTACTAGGAAAAAACGTATCCACAGACTAGAACAAAAAACATAGAAAAAAAATAAACACCTTAGTAAAACCTATAGTTCCCACGCTACGCTCGAAATCTAAAAAAAAAAAATTCAAGAATGATAATATAATATACTCGTGTTATTATTATTTATTCGTATCTATCTATAAGAATGTACCTGTTATAAAGATAGTATGTCATTACTAACAGATTATCTTTTATGAATTTTTCTAGATTAGCGGTTCCCAAACTTTTATTCCAGCGAGGACTTTTTTTTGGATAAAATTAAGTGAATACCGTGAATACCATCCACGGAGGATATATATAAAAAATCAACACTAATTCTTATTGATATTAAGCTTTTATTATTTTACTGAATATAATATAATACGAGCATTTTAAGCATACACCCGGCTTAATACGTTTTTTTATAAAATTTAAATTTAAATTAACAAAAATGCAAAAAAAAAAATCTACAATACTTAAATTATAAATAACTTTTTATAAGTGACGGTATCATAGGAATGTGCTCGCGATGCCCTTAGGGCACCGCGGTGCACAATTTGGAAATCGCTGATCTAGATAATCCTAATAATGGCCATGAACAACGTAAAACGTAAAATAGAATAACAGAAACATTATATAGTAATGGAAATACTGCACAAAATAAAATTAAGTTTCAATTCGATACAATGGCACAGCTAATTATGGAAGCTAATTATCGTTGGTTACGGTTTATCGCGTTGAAAAATAAAAAAATCTGTCGAGGATAAATTTCAGGAGATTTTTGCGAATCCTCGGGTTGGATTAAAAAAAAAACTACACACATTACGCATTTAAGTGCCCGGTATACCTATTTATAATATTGTATATTTTATTATAATAAAAGAGTGTAGAGTCTATTTTTTAACCACTTTCAAGGACACATTAGTCATGAAAAGAAGGATTTATAACGCTGCGCTGCGGAGTTATATTCGCAAAGCTGGAACTTTTTGGCATCGCTCAGAGAGACAGCAGACTAAGACCGGAAGTCGTCCGGAAAATCCTAGTCATGTCAAGCCAAGGCCATCCCATCATATATGCTCAACGTATTATGTATGCCTCACCAATTTGTAATGTAACGGATACACTGGAGTGTATTTTTTCTTTTGTTTTAATGTATAACATGACGTGCATATTATTTTATTATATGATAAACGGTAGAGTTCGGATTTGTTTTTCAAAGCTACGTAATTCTTATATTCCAAAAATAATAAAATAGAAATGTATTCCTATTTTAGTTTATATGATTAAAACCTAGTTATAAAATTCTATTACTATATCAACGGTCGATGGAGATGAATTAGGTACTTCTAGTTACCAGCAGATTTTGGTGATTTTATTCTTTAGATTTTAAACCTGTATTTAAAGTATACTAATAATATACTTAATAGATTTTAGTAATATGTTTTCTTCCGCCAAATGCGATATTAAAAAAGAATTTTGGGTATTATATTCAACTATTATTCACGATGTGTAAGCTAAAAATAAAATAATAAAATGTTTAAGTTGAGTTAAATATTATATGTCTCGTATGTCGTTGGCACGCTGAATTAAAACTAACCTATAGCAATCTTTTTTTTTTTTTTTTTTTAATAAAATTATTATTTTAGTGAGACAATGTAATTTATTTTCAAAATTTAATAGAGTTATGCAAAATTAATTGTTACTATTTCGAAGTCACTATAATGTTATAATTAATATGGGAAATAGGTATAACTGTGTTCTAAGAAATATGTTTAGTTCAAGAGTATTTCCAAAAAGATAAAAAATTCAACTTTACATGACTCTTAATACACCATAATACCAGTAATATAGCAGTACCTAGCTATATGGTTTTGTACGAATACTAAATATGGGTTCTAAAAAAAAACTGAAGAAGTAAGACTAACAATGTTAGAGCGAAAAATGACTCTTAAAATGTAGAATGGAGTATATGCCACAATGATGCGATAAAAAAATTATTGTTCCAACGACTGGATACAATAATAGAAGTTATAAAAAAGGGCTGATTAATACAAGCGAAGGCTGGCTGCGTTTGGAGAAAAAAATGGTGTTAAGGCAGATCCGATTGGGAAAAGATCCTTGAGATGACCACGCTTAAGATGAGAATATCGTGTAAAACAAATTATGTCACAATAAAGAAACCTTGGAGAGATCAGTAAAGTAACATTGACCAGGAAATATGGCAGAAAATTTGCTTTGGAGGGTTGGTTTAAATCCTCTTAAGAAATAGAAAATAATATATTATTTCGAATTGGCAATGACATTTTATAATTACTTTGAATTTTAAGATAATGTGACAGTATAAAATATTTAATATCATAACTGGAGTTGGATATCTTTTTACACATCAAAATACTATAGGTTTAAAATTATAATATTATTTGATAAACTATAAAGTTTAACAATATTGTTAAATTGAATTTTATTATTAAAAGTTAAGTAGATATATAAAATATGTAGAGATTGAGATAAAACTTGTCAACAACTCGGTAAAAAACCATTTGTAATTTAATATATTTTTGTTGTTTGTAATAAATTTATTATATACGTACGGTTCTTAAGAATAATAAAATAAACAATATTTTAATTTTTACGACTTCCGCGCCGCCAAATTGCACATAATTTTAATGTAAAAGTATAGGCCACGTACAAAAAAAAAAAAAAAACTAAATGGGTCGTTTTGTGTACTTAATATATAAAAGTCTATAGAGAAAATATTTATAAAAATAATAAAAGTTTTATAGTCAATGGTGCTAATTTACGCATCATTGTTCTTGTAATAATTAAGTCGTATTAAATTTCGTGACTATATTATAAATATAATAATAGGCAATAATAAAAATTAATATTATTGTATAGGTACTTGGTTCATCGAATAAAATTACTTGTCGGTCGGCAATTAAAAAATATTAATAACAAAATAAAATTGTCGGTTTTGTGTTAACATAAACCAATTTCTATTACGCAGATGCAGCGTTTATCCCTTTCATGCGTATTAAAAAAAAAAAGTATACAGATTGTATATCTGTACAAAAGATACGACAATAACATCGCCAATAAAAAATACTACCTAGTGTGCTTACCTCATACTGTCAGATATCTATAGCAGAAACTTGTGACCTACCAAATAACCAACGGATAACTCAATTTTAAATTATACCGAAGTTCAGACATTTTACTGTTAAAAATTAAAACCTAACTGATAATATTCAAAATTTATTAAATTTATTGATGTATAAAATTCACTGTCTTGTCTCTAGTTATCTAAATATAATAGTTATAATTAGGCACAATTTTTCAGTAAAAGTTTCTATTTGGCACTTAATTTTTTTCTAAAATCCAGTTGATTAATATTTATAATAATGAAAAATTGTATGTAATTATTGAATAAGAACAATATTAATAACATCGAAACATTATTATAATGACGAATGCAGAGTTTTTTCCAGCTAAGATTCATTCGTAGTGAGAACAATGGCGATTTTTTGTAAAAATTATATTTCTGTTTCAAATAATAACCAAAATAACAACTACGACTTTGGATGCTTACAAAATATAATATGGTGAAATACAAGAATCAATAAATTGAGTGTTTACTATAATTAAATATATTTATATATATATATATATATATATATATATATTTATAGAAA